>CAAKHC010019567.1:60559-93742 GCA_901007825.1 Macroramphosus scolopax | reverse complement strand
TGTTCCGACACGTCTGCATTTAGTTTGAGTTGGTTACCTTTTTAATATGGTGAGTAGTAACACATTTCTGTCTTCTTGTCGCTTTTCATTGTGATTGAAGTTTTGGCTGGAAAAATGTTATAATTTGAATTAAAACATATTTTTGAGTCTGCAGCTGTTGTATGACATTTGTTTTAAAAATACATCTGACTTGACCAATTTATTTTTATATTAATCCCACAATTTCTCCTCTGTCTGCTTCCTGTGAAAAGGTTTCACACCTAATAATTTAGGTGAATTTAAAAGAGAGCTGAACTCTCTTGTGTTGAAGGACATGCGCTCTAATAAGGACAACACCTCAGTCACGGTTTTGGCCGTGGACATCGTCCGCAAAGAGAGTGAGTACAAGTGATGTGCAAACGCTTTATGTGAGTTATTGTGAACTTGATAATGCTGAACCCAGTTTAAAAAACACATTTCTTATCAATACTGATGGTACAGTAAAAAATAATCAGGTGACTCTAATTTTGAATCCTCTTTCTTGGGATTATGTTTCTTACAGATATGTATGGTTACCATGGCAAACGAAGTTTGGATTTCTTGCGGATAACCATGGCGATGCCTCGTCTCATTGCCGCCGCAAAGCGACTGCTGGAGCTGGGATTTAAGTTCGGACCTTTCCCCATCCAGAGTTACCAGGCCTTCGAAGCCAACATAGATTTTGAAATCAGGTGTGTTTTTTGTTGCTTTGTAAAAACAGGAAAGATGATTCAACATTCCATTGTAGGCTTCCTAGAACAGACCACAAAACTTAGTTCAGAGAGCTCAAGTCATCATCAAGTGGCTGTTTGGGTCTATGAATAATATCCAGAGAATTTTAGTATTTGTCCCCTTATATGATATTTAAATCTCCTCCTCCTCCTCCGAAGAGGATACAAGGATGTTTATTACACAAAAAGTGTTATAACACCACAGACAATGGATTAACAGGATAATATTTTTCTGTGTTTGTGTTGTCAGATTTATGGTGGACAGTGATGTAGTGGGATGTTGCTGGATTGAACTTCCCAAAGGCAAGTACAGAGTTCGTGAAGAGAGGAATGCGGGGGACGTAGATTCTCAAGGCAAGGTAGGTCTGGTTAACTTCCCTTGACACAATATGTCATTGTTCAGTAGGATGTTTCCTTACGGCCTAGCTTCAAACTAGATTGTGGTGATGCTGCAGTGCATGGATCATGCAGAGGTTCACTCCCTCTTAACTAACGTCATCCAGACTTTATACTCTCAGGTTATCTAGAGTTGTTCATGAACCTTCTCTTCTTTTGTTTGTACCTCAGGTGTCCTTGTGTCAGTATGAGGTGGATGTTGGATGGACAGAATTGATAAGTCACCCGACAGAGGGAGAGTGGCAGCGGATCGCACCGCTCAGGGTCCTCAGCTTTGACATTGAGTGTGCAGGAAGAAAAGGTGGGTTTCATTCTTTTCTGTGGCAATGTCATCATAGAGTTAGCAAATACATACACAAATGCATAATGCTTGATGAAAGGCCAGTGCAGACTTTCACTTAGCTGTTAACAATTTGCTTCCTTTTCAGGAATCTTCCCAGAAGCAGACAAAGACCCTGTGATTCAGATAGCATCTATGGTGCAACGGCAAGGCGAGACAGAGCCATTTATTCGCACAGTATTCACTCTTCAGTCCTGCGCCAGCATCGTGGGCTCTCAGATACTGTGCTTCACACAAGAGAAGCAGCTTCTCCAGGTAAACACACTGATTTCAGTCTGGAACTGAAAATCCACATATTTTGACATGTTTCATAATTTCCTTTTGTGATGAGTATCTGTTTATGTGCTATTTTGTGTCTGTGAGCAGAGCTGGGCGGAGTTTTTGAGGACGGTGGACCCGGACATCATCACTGGATACAACATACAAAACTTTGACTTTCCGTATTTACTCAACAGGGCAGCTGCTTTAAAGGTTAGATGGTCACAATCAACTACTTCTGTGCAATATCACATAAAGAGTAAAGCATGTAAACATAAATGGGATTGATGTATTTCTTGTATGAATATTCAGATCCGCTTTACTGAATAAGACATGATCCTTTGTTTGCAGGTTAATCTGTTTCCCTACTTGGGCCGAGTGCGAGGCATCAAGTCAGTCTTGAGAGATTTAAACTTCCAGAGCAAGCAGATGGGCCGCAGAGAGAACAAAGCCACTAACATTGAGGGGCGGGTTCAGTTTGATCTGCTGCAGGTCCACATTTACTATTCTCACTACATTCTGCTTTACATATAATTATAATAATAGTAACATCATGTAACACAGCATCAAAGGACTGCATTATAATCTGACTTGTGTTCCTATCCTGCAGATTCTCCTCAGGGACTACAAACTGCGCTCGTACACGCTGAACGCTGTGAGTTTTCACTTCCTGCATGAACAAAAGGAGGATGTGCAGCACTCCATCATCACTGATCTGCAGGTAAAGCACAAACCAGTTGCATCTGTAAGAAACTGGTTATCCTTGATACCTTTGCAGATTTAAACCAAACCAGTATTCATTATTGTAGTGTGTATGTATATTATGTTATAATATACGTGTTTGGGTTTATCTTTCTCTATTCCGTCATATCAGAATGGCAATGAGCAGACGCGGCGTCGTTTGGCAGTGTACTGCCTGAAAGATGCCTACCTCCCACTGCGCCTGCTGCAGAAGCTCATGTGTGTGATCAACTACATGGAGATGGCCAGAGTGACGGGCGTGCCGCTCACCTACCTGCTCTCAAGAGGACAGCAAATCAAAGTTGTCTCACAGCTGCTGCGACAGGTAACAAAAGCAAATCCACGGGACAGTCACTACATGCGTCATTCTGAAATACACGGGAACTAAGTGCTGATATGTTTAGGCTGCAAAGCAGGACCTGGTCATGCCAGTAATAAAGCCGCAAGGAGGAGAAGATTACACCGGGGCGACTGTCATTGAGCCAGAGAAAGGGTATGTGTGTTTGTGAGCTCCTCCATGTTCCAGGTGCTCAGAGGTGCATATGCCATTTCATCACCAGCTTCCTTTGTTACAGGTATTACAGCGTTCCAATTGCCACCCTGGATTTTTCCTCCTTGTATCCGTCCATCATGATGGCTCACAACCTGTGTTACACCACCTTGTTGCAGAAAGGCTCAGTGGAGAGACTGGGGTAAGTTATAGTAGTTGACTGTCAGAAATCTTAGCTATGACAATAATGTAGTGCTTGTACCTTCTTTTAAAGTTGACTAGCTGGATTCAAAGGTGTTAGACGATAGATGATGATTTATTCATTAAAAAAATTGTGATTCTCCGTTTGACCAGAATCTTGCAGCCCTAATATTTAGTATTCAAATGATGGACTACTAATTGAAGAGAGTATGTGTGTTTGTTTAGCCTTGCACCAGGAGACTTTATCAAGACTCCCACCGGTGATCAGTTTGTGAAGAGCTCTGTGAGGAAAGGACTTCTACCTGAGATCTTGGAGAACCTGCTGACTGCCAGAAAGAGGTTTGAATTAATTAAAAAAGGTCATAAATGTATGAAAAGCTTATAAACTTTCTATTGTCTGGTTCACAGCTGATGTTTAACCTTTTATGTTTCAACATTTTCAAAGTGGTTGCTTTAAAACAAACCCACTAACTCAAAACTATTCAGAATAGTGTTTGAACACAGTCCCACTCCGTCCACAGGGCAAAGACGGAGCTAAAGAAGGAAACTGACCCTTTCAAGAAGCAGGTGCTGGACGGCCGTCAACTGGCCCTCAAAATCAGCGCGAACTCTGTCTATGGCTTCACAGGGGCGCAGGTGGGCAAGCTGCCCTGCCTAGAGATCTCCCAGGTGAGCTTTATATACTCGGTATTACACCACTTTAACCTCATGTAGCTGTGGGTGATTGAGCTCTGTTGCCTTTTGAAGCTTAAGCCAACACCACAGATCAATAATAAACTTCTTTAAACCTTTTATCATGCAGAGTGTCACCGGGTTTGGGAGACAGATGATCGAGCAAACCAAACAGTTGGTGGAGTCCAAGTACATCATTTCCAATGGTTACAAAGGTGATGCCAAGGTGAGGAATGCGCCACTCCTTTAGTACCCCTTTCCTTTTATGGTCCTTAACATGTTGCAATTATTTTATAGATCAATGAAATACACTTTCATTTGAGTTTTAGTTTGACTTTTTTTATGACTTTTTACTTTGAAGGTAATTTATGGGGACACGGACTCCGTCATGGTTAAACTCGGTGTTGCCACAGTTAGGGAGGCCATGGATGTCGGGAAGGAGGCAGCAGAGTGGGTGTCGTCTCATTTCACAGCACCCATCAAACTAGAGTTTGAGAAGGTACGGTTCCACAAACACCAGAAGAATCACACAAACTAGCAGTCCACTCGAATTTATCTAAGAATTTGTCCCGATGATGATGTGATTGTTTCATTTGTCATGTTAGGGCAGTTCAAGTTGGTGGAGCTCTCTGAGTGTTGACAAACACGAGCTCTGCATGTAGAAAAACAGTTATTGCCTGAACAGAATAAAGTACTCAAACTGAGCTAATGGGACAAAATACACATTAGCAGCTTGTGTTTTGACCAAAACACGTTTGAAAGTTGAGAGAGGAAATGTTTGGTTTGACATCACACGAAAGTAGGAGCATTGCTTCAGCTAATGAGAGCTTCATTTTATCATTCTCACAGGTGTACTACCCGTACCTGCTGATCAACAAGAAGCGCTATGCGGGCCTGTATTTCTCCTCCAGCGCAGACACGCATGATAAGATGGATTGTAAAGGCCTCGAAACGGTCCGCAGAGACAACTGCCCTCTGGTGGCCAATCTTATTAACACCTGCCTGCAGAAAATCCTTATAGACCGGTACACACACAATATACTTATTGTGATTTCTTCCGTTTTCATGATCACATCTGTATTTTCATGTTGATTGCTCAAGAGAAATCTATAATTAACTTTGAAAACAAAAAACAGAAAATGAACTGACATCCTTTTTAGTTTCTCAATGCGGCGTTAAAATGCTGTACCTACTTTGTCTCTAGGGATCCCCAGGGTGCCGTGGAGCATGCCAAAGAAGTGATTTCTGACCTGCTGTGTAACCGCATCGACATCAGCCAGTTGGTCATCACCAAGGAGCTGACGCGTACCGCCCAGGAGTACGCTGGCAAGCAGGCGCACGTGGAGCTGGCTGAGAGGTCTGATTAACAAGTGACCTGGGACTGAGAGTTAATTTGAAAGATGTAAATAAGAAGTAATATCTGAGCTTTTACTATTGGTGTGTTACAGGATGAAGAAGAGAGATGCTGGCAGTGCTCCCAACCTGGGAGACAGAGTTCCATACGTCATCGTTAAGGCTGCAAAGGGAGCAGCAGCATACATGAAGTCAGAGGTCTGCAGTTACATCTTTTATTTGTGTGCATTGACCCTTTACTTGTCTCATGTACAGTATATTAAAAATCCTGATGATGTGGTTGATACCCTTTTCTGTTATTCCACATGTTGCTTTAGGACCCGATCTATGTGCTGGAGAACACCATTCCCATCGACACGCAATACTATCTGGAACAGCAGCTGTCGAAGCCCCTAATGAGAATATTTGAGCCCATCTTGGGAGAGACCAAGGCCGAAAGCGTCCTCCTCAGTGAGTCACACGAACAGACGCACACAAAATCAACAGTGCATTACAGTATTACAGGAAACTATAACGTCCCAAGTGCAGTGTCAGAGCTGCACAGTTCAGTCAAAACAGGTTCCAGAGGTATATAATGACTCTTATAATATAATGTGTCTTTCAGAGGGCGACCACACGCGCTGTAAGACCGTGTTGACCTCGAAGGTCGGAGGCCTCATGGCATTTGCTCAGAAGAGAAGCACCTGTATCGGCTGTAAAGCTGTACTCAAAACAGACGGTGTGTGTTTAGATCTTTTATCTGCTTTATGAGGCTGGGTGCAACATCTTTCCAATGAACATGATTATACTGTGTGTGTAACATCTATCATGTCATTGCAGCGGCTCTCTGTGATTTCTGTAAGAAGAGGGAATCTGAACTGTACCAGAAAGAGGTAGGCAAGAGGACAGATGAGTATTTGAACATGTTTTTTTTTCCCCTCTAACATAAAGTACCTTAACAGTATCTGTCCCAGCTGACAGTGTGGTAGGAAAAGGCTGTGATGACTAGAAGCTCTGTTGTCTGGGAATTTTTAATATTAAATCAAATTTGACCGCAGTGATCCCAAATTATAACTTTACGAGTGTTCCGGTGAAACACGAGCAGTTAACTCATCAGTTTGGTTATTTGTTTCCACAAGAAATATATATATTCAATTCAGGTTTCAAATTACAGATCTTCCACCTGAGCACGCTGGAGGAGCGTTTCTCTCGCCTGTGGACTCAGTGTCAGCGGTGTCAAGGCTCCCTCCATGAGGATGTGCTCTGTACCAAGTACTTTAACCATTCATATGCACACATTTCAAGTTTAAATGATGTCTGAGCCACACGGTGCAACTCTTTCTCATCTGGTAACACTATCTCACCTCATTCCTCTGCAGCCGGGACTGTTCAATCTTCTACATGAGGAAGAAGGTTCAGAAAGATCTGGATGATCAAAGCAAGCTGGTGGCTCGTTTCGGATGGTGACAGAAGTGCAACTCATTCGAATCAACATAGACTTTATCATCCACCTAATCCTGTCGCTGTATTATTTCTGTTTCTTCTGTTGTTGTAAAAAATGCATATATATGTCTATGTTTTCTAATATGAATAAAATCGCCTTTTTGTAAAATATCAAAAAGCAATCTGTTACTTAAATCGTCAGAAAATTACAATTTGCACATGTGCAAATGCTTTCATGACTTCTCGTTTCACTGCAGCAGTTGCAGCAATTAGTGAGAGGCTGAGATTGAGAATTCTAGAGGATAAAGTAGAATATTTCTTCAAATGTACAAACAGTTCTATAAGAGTTCTGCCACGACAGAACAACACTGAACTACAGCGCTGTCAATCGCAGGCAGAGAGTACGTGTGTGTGTAAAGTGGTTTAAGATGTGTGAACCTAATGTACCAAACTTTTATGGAAATGAGAAGAGGAACTCGATCGCCTTCCTCTTCAGCAATATTGTCCCAGTCAAACATAGACCACCTCCTGCTCGCCACTGATTTAGTATGAGAAACTGGAAAAAACAATGTATTCTGCCGTCTGAAGACAAACCGGTAATGTTTGTTTATCAGTTACAAGTCAGACCTGTTTCAATCGGCCATTAGAAATACCTGCAGCCTGGTAACCACTTGCATGTAAAGTGCAGCCACTAATGAACAAGAGAGACGAGATGTAAAAGGTAAAAGAAATTTACTTGTTCATTACAGCATAGTGCATTACAGATTCAACACAGCCGTTAATGAGATTAGGTTTTCAAACATTAAAGTCCCTTCAGCAGTGGATCAGTCCACCCAACGAAACATCTGGTGGCGACAGGAAACCTCCGTGGATGGGATCGCCTCATTTAAAAAGGCACAGCTCAACTGAGGTCAGTTAACTGCTGATCAAATGGTTTGTAATGCTGAGAATATTTGAAATTTTAAAATCAATCATATTTAAGGTGACTGCTAAACAATCACTGCTATGAAAAAAGAAAAATGGCTTCCCTATGGAATTCTTATCATCCGGAGTCAAGTTTGATCAAATAACTGCTTTAAAATGTCACACCACATATCTTCCTATGCAACATGTGTGTATCAAACTAACTCGGTGGCCTATAACTGAGACTGACATGTATTTAACGTTGACTTTAGAATATGGTGTGACTGCATGGAACACAGCAGATCAACAATAAGCTGTTGATGGCGTGAAACTATTAAACCAGTCATCAGGGGCCAGATGAATGAAGGCCACACCAACCTATAAAGACAAGGTAATAAATCTCTCACAGTGAATGTGTCACCTGATGTGTGCAAAGTGCAGCGACACACCACTGGCACAGCCGGACCCATAAAAACTGTCAAGTGATAAATCTCTAATAGGAAAAGAACTTCTAGAAACTAAATGTCTATAAAGTTTTACAAAATGCTGACTTCAAGCCAAAGGGGCTGCAGATTCTATTTGTTTAGTCATAAAAAACAACAACCAAGAGGCCGACAGAATTTACAGCGTTAAAAGGAAACTGCATGTTGCATGGCTGTGCCGAATCTTGTGTTGGTGTATGGTATTAGTGGAATCTGACAGCAGGAAACTGGATCTGCTACGCTGTCCGGTGGACGTCCCTGAAGTGACAGAGGAGGTTCAGTGTGTGAGGAGGGGCACGACACAAGTGCTGTACAGGAGGCTTGTGTGTGTGGTTTGTTATAGTATATTGCATTGTTTCTTAGTGTTCTTCTTGCTCTTCTTGTTGCTGCGGTTGGTCTCCTTATATTTTCTAATCTCCCGCACTAGTGAATAAAAAGCGTCCTCCACACCCTGCCGGAAATAAAAAAGGAACATTTTTCAGATACTTTCTGCAAATGTTAATGCAAGCAAGCATCAAACCAAACTGCATTAGCTGCCGTCCTTTCCTCTGTACCTGTCTGGTTTTGGCTGAAGTCTCCACGAATGGCACGCCGTAGCGTCTCGCCAGCTCCTGGGCCTGCCGCGTCTCCACTGAGCGGGAGCTCAAGTCGCTCTTGTTCCCCACCAGCACCATAGGAACACTATCACTGTCCTTCACCCTGTTGATCTGCTCTCTGAGGAAGACATACCGCACCTTAGAGACCGAGGCCACCGTAATTACTGAACACACTGTTGGGGCTCAGCTCCATCAACTGCGGTCATGAACATAACAGACAACCCAACAGGGGTCTCTTTAATGTTTACTCTCTGGAGAGTCGCGGCAGCATTGACCTCCGTTAATCGTAACGACCAATGTATAGTTTCCCAGGAGATATTTAATACATAGAAGCTTACAATTACAAACAAAACCTAGTCTACATTTACTGTATGTACCAGTTCATGTCAGTTTACAAACTTTATATACTTGGCTGTCTCAGTGCTGGACTGTCTGAACCCTCAATATTACCTCAACACGGTCGAATGACTGCCACAAGCCAAGTCAAACATGCACCGTTGAAATAAACAAGCAGTCTGTCCAGCTTTGACAGTGTTGTCTCTCTCCAGCTGTGTTTTACTATGGACTCTACTCTGCAGTTGGGGCCACTTGAATGCCATGAAGCACTTGTACCTGTAGAGGTGAACGTCCTCAAACGACTTGATGTTGTTGATGGCGAAAACACAGAGGAAACCCTCTCCTGTCCTCATATATTGGTCCCTCATGGCGCTGTACTCCTCCTGACCTGCAGTGTCCAGGATGTCCAACAGACACGTCTCTCCATCTATCACAACCTGCTTTCTGTAAGAGTCCTGGAACACATCATTAATAAGACCATGCAGGCAGAAGAAAAGCTTGGTGACAGATTGCATCATACTGGAATTGACATTAAGACTCTTAAATTTAACTTACAATTGATTATCAAACTTGTAAAACTGAACCCATGTGACTTTAGGTAGTGTTAGACGCATGAGAGCTGATACAACAGTTTGGATTTATCAGTTAGTGACAAGTATTCCAAAATACATGTAGCTCACTAAAGTATTTACCAGACCAGAACATAAAGCTCTTCTATAGAACATTATTTTTCAAAACACAGATCTTTGTCTCAAATCAGAACTTCTTATTCACCTTTGCTCCCAATATCTGGCACAAGATATTTGCTGTTTAAATGCATCCACACCCTTTGCGGCAAATGTTCTCTGACATCAGAAATACTTTGCACATGGACCTTCACAGTGAGTGTTTGAGTCTCACCTCGATGGTTGGATCATATTCATCCACAAAGTGGTTCTGGATGAGTTGGATTGTGAGGGCGCTCTTCCCCACGCCTCCCGCCCCGACCACCACCAGCTTGTACTCGGTCATGCCTGCATATTTGAATTTGACTATCAGAATTACGTTGATATCAAACAATGGTTGATTATCTGGATGCAGATTCGCTGACTAGTAAGGGAACTTGATCCAGATCCAATCTACTTCCTCGGATATGGCGAAGAGAGTGATCCAGATTTAAGGGTGCTACTGATGGTAGTTGTTACTTTATTGTAGCAAATAAATAACAGGAATGGCGGTAAAAGTTAGAAGAGTGAAAAGGTGCTTACCTCCGTGTATGACTTGTACTTTCTGTTGGAGAAATAAAAGTCGAGTTTACTAATGGATAAATGAGATTAGCTTGCTACATAACGTTAGCCTGAGACGATTTCCTTGTTCTTAAAACTTGCAGAAACAGGATATGCCGGAACAAACTATATTTTTGATTACTACTACGTGTCAACATGTAAACTATAGTTTTATGAATCAACTGATGCAAATTTAATTTAAGGTTATAGATAAAGAAATGACTAAATTCACGCAAGTTCTTATTTAGTCTCCATTGTGGTTTACACTAGCAGACCGAGCGTCATCGCGTTAATCCACTCGGTCAACAACCAATGGAACCACAGTAAACAGACAGACATTGAAATAGCCCAATCACAGTAGAGATTTAGTTTTTGCTTCCGCCCATATGGAACAAAGACTACCAATCATAAGAAGTAGTCGGAGTTAGGCGTGGTCAATGAGGAAAACTGGTTCAACTAGTTCAACTAGTCGCCACAATCTGTTGAATTCAAAATCACTGATCATAATTATTTATCGGTGGTCATAGCTATCTTGGTACTTTTGTTAGCGAACCACTGCATTCCTTAATGTTTTCCAGTAAGCATCGCTGTAATTCATAAAATCTTTATGAATGTTTAGCCCACCTTCATTCACACATTGTGCAATCAAAAGATCGTTAGAAACGTCTGAAGTTTACTGTTGACCTTTGTATTTACTTTAATCAGACTTCAGCCCTCAAGTGGTCACAGGAGGAACTGCAAAACTACAATTCATTACCTGGATAACTATTGACAACCAGGAATGACAGAGGCAGAAATAAACGAATAAATGGAGAAATATATAAATAAAAAAAGTATTAATAATGGAGTAATAAATAAACCTAGGAATGAGGATATTGCCTTTTTCATAACCAATATATGTATTATATATTATTTATTTGTATGCTTGATTAATTACACGTCATTTTTTTTGCATATTTGTAAATTTTCTGCATATAATTTTCAATTTCTCATATATATTGAACTCTAGCCTGAAACCTAGAATGATGTGTCTACTGCCCTCTTGAGGTCACAGTTAGGAACAGCGTCCAGTCAGACATGATAATACTCAATAGGTTCATTAACAAAGTGAATATGCAATTCTTATGCAGAATTAACTAGATGGCACTAGGATATTTACAAAAAGTGTAATGATATTGATTTCCTTCTCTTACATGAACACACACACACACACGCTCAAGCACACACACACACACACACACAATGCCCCACCCTTTTATCTGACGTTCATGTTTCTGCCTCACACTCCCACCGAGTGCATCTGCTCTCTTATCTAATCTTTGCCTAAAATCACAGAGATAATCCTGCATCCATCTGTCCTGAGAGAAACAGAGAGAAATGGAGAAAACTGCCTTTGCCTTTGTGATGTCAAAACATCAACATTAATTTAATGTGTCAGGCTCTTTAGGGCATCCTGCTGATTGTGCTGACATAGTGACATAATCTTAAAATGTTGCTTAATTTTTATTATACACGAGGATATCTCACATATACATCATTTACACATAGACTATTTTCCACATTTCTGCATGTTTAAATATTGTTTTTTTGTTTTACACTGATTCCCACAAAGTAGTCACACAGTTCATTAAGAAGGAGGACATAGCTATAAACTGAGACAAAGAAGAAACTTCATTAAAAATACACTGATACAACACTGAAAACTGAAAATTTTAAAAAGAATAATCATTCATGTCTGAGACATAAAAAAAAAAATGTAGTTTGCCTTTATCACTTTTAAAATAATTTATGAACCCTTATTTGAATGAAATAAATCCTTTTTATTTAAACATTCAGCAGTGTATATTGTTTCTCACTAAAGGAAAATAAGATAAACCCTCTTCAAGTTCCATATAATTATCCATCTTAGCCGTCTGCAAGTGTCCTTTTAAATTTCAAAATGAATGCATGTGTCAGCATGACATGTGAGCACATGCAGAATTATGTGTGCATAAACATGTTCAATGTTAGAGTCTGTTGGCTCTATCTAGCGCATGTGCAGGTGCAAAGAGTTGCACAATACAGTACAACGCTTCACCTCCTGGATGAGAATGCTCGTGTCCTCCCAGGAGAAGCTCTTCTCAACTCTCCACTCCATTACCCAGCTGTCAGTGCGTGGCGGTGGAGAGAGATGCTTTTAAAGGGCAGTAAGATGAGCAGATGTGATTACCCTTGATTATTATCATATTTTTAACAAACCCTCTAATAATGCCTGCTAATAGATTCATGCTAATCCCACCCTGTTTCATCCTGCGCGCCGTGGGTGCTCTTCACACCTACAGCCAAATAAATACCAAATAGTGAGCCACCACTCCCTCTGCACACTGTGCATGGTGCACTTGAGTGTGCTTGCATGAAATTAGCACCCTGTGTATGTGTGTAAAAGGAGGAGAGGGATGACGGGGTAGTACACTTCTGTGCTCATTAAAACATGCTCACTGCACAATGTTTCAGCACCTGCACCCAACACAACGACACACTATCACACACACATCTGAAAAGCTCCAACCCACCGATTCAAAGGCGAGTGACATTTTGACATAAAAACAGCATCAACGAGGATTAAAGACTGAAGGAGAAGACGCAGAACTTCTGTTGAACACAGAGAGGAAGACAGAAGGAGAGGCAGCCAGAGAGACGCTAAGGATGCTGGATGCCTGGGCATATGTTAACAATTGTTCTGCGCTGGTTAGGCAGTAGAACAGTTCCTGTCACACTCTACTTGTCATTCGAGCTCTCCAATGGGAGCGTACACACCAAATGAAAACTCTAAAGTGTCGTATGATTACTCATGACATGTGCCTTGTGACCCATGAGCCTTGCTGGGTGTGACCTAGTTAGGTCAGACTCAGGTGAGATTCAACTAGACACCACATGCAGCTCTGTGCACAAGCTGCAGCATGTGTCTTCACATTAGAATATACACAAACATACACAAGGGGGGGTGGGGGGGCATGTAATAGAAGTTCTACACATACCCAAAATGTTTCAATAGATAAGTGACTTCCCTCTTTGATTTTGTGGTGAGGAAGTCGTCACTGACGGCTCACAGCAAGGCGTTCGCAGACACTAAATGAATCCTGGATGACTGCCACATGCCAGCATACTTTATTTATGCACACGTGATGAAGGACAATTAAAGTGGTCCGGTGTCTGGACAAGCCTCATAAAAACACTTTATCTTTTTGTCTGTGCATTGATTTCATCAGATGATCTAGTTCACTGAAAGCCTCTTTAACATCTGAATGGTCTTTAGGACAGGTGCGTTGGCCAAGTGGACCTTACTTGCGTCCTTTCTTCCTTGTTTTGAGGCAGACGGGACACCCCCACACTCTCCTCACATTTCACAGTGTGGGGGTGTTCTTTCTTTTCCAAAAATCGGTTTCTATGGTGACTTCTATTTTCTTTTATTATCTGAACCAAGGCCGTAGCCATGGAGTCGACACAGGGGGAGACTAAATCTGTCTGGAACATTTTTTAGCATCTTTGAATTTCTTGGGCGTGTGTGTGTTATAATTACAGCTCAAATGCTTCACATTTAAAAACAGGCAGACAAAAATTGAAATACAACACAATGCCAGTGGCTGGAGTGAATGGCTGTACAGGAATAATCCTGCTATCCACACACACACGCACACGCACACGCACACGCACACGCACACACACACACACACACACACACACACTCCTGACCTGTATCAGGGAGGACGCCTGGAGGATGAGTTCAGTGTTTGCAAATGAATACTGTAAGTATATATTTAACGTTGGACAATCTCTCACACACGCACGCACGATGGAATGAGTCAGATGCCACGTTTGATATGTGTTATTGTAAATATCGTACAAAATCACACAGCAGGTCCATTCAGTATTGCAGTGACTCTCTTACATTCCCTCTCCAAAAAACAATCTTCCTCTTTTCTTTAGCTCATTTTCTTTTTGAAACTTGTATCACTTCAGTCCTTCTTCTATGTCAGCTCCCTCTCCTCTTCTCCCCCATACATGTAAGAGTTGTATCCAGGCGGTTGCACGTACTCCTCAGATTTCTCCCAGTCTGACACCCATCCTGCCCCGGCTCCACCTCCGCCTCCACCTCCTCCACCTCCTCCGCCTCCTCCTCCTCCGCCGTTTGACCCAACCACCTGTTGGCTCATGGCGCCGTACTGCCCACCTCCACGGTAGAGATCCTCTGTCTCATTGGCCAGTTCATCTTCATCGATGATACCGCACTTCTCCTCACTGGTGTCCTCTATGTCAGCCCACGCCTGCTTTTCTCCCGATGCAAAGAGTCCTGGAAAGCAAAGAATACTTCTTTAATGATCCTCATTCAGATTGAAGTGTTCCGGGCATGCCTAACAATTCATGGCGAGTCTTACCATAGAAAATCACTCCTCCGTAGTGAACGAGGGAAGCTATGAGGAAGACGTACTTCCACTCATCACGAGTCTGAAATGATATGAAAGGTCACGAACATGAGGTGCCTTTGCCAAAACTCATTTACCTTGAAATATCAATTTTGAAAGTATTATATTCTGCATTTAGACTTATTTTTACCTTGTGCTTGGTCATCGCTCCCACTATGAGAGGACACACCATCCCGGATAAAGTTCCTACTCCGTTTGAGATGCCCATCAGTATGCTGGCATATCGAGGGGCAATGTCCAAATGATTGACATTAAACCCTGAGTGCAAACACAGACGCAGTGAACGTCATTTATTCTGCAGAATTACTCAAGCAGATTTGTTTTTCTAACTACATCCTGCTCTGACGAGTCAGAGGAAATAGAGCAAAGGCCTAATGAAGCCAAATCCACCTTCATCATAGTTAACAAAGAGAAAACACAACTCACATTCACTCCTGAAGGGTAACACAACTCATTGCATCTGTTACCTGAGATAGCAAATCCACTGAAGCCAACAGCGAGGACCAAGAAGGAAATGGCCATAACTTTAGTGTGAGAGAATCCGACCACCAGCAGCAGGGTGGCCTCCATTCCGAAACCTGAAACAATCCATATATCAAACACTAACAGAGGAAGGAAGGAAAGACGAGCAGAACTATCCACACTTACTGTTTTATAGTCGTGAATTACAATTAAATGGGAATTTGTCTTGTGGTACTTGTGTGAATGTACGTGCAAAAGAGAGACTGATATTACCTTTGAGCTGTACTAAAATATCAATAATTATTTACTTTCTTTTAAGACCATTAGGTTCCTCCAGAAAGCTGATTCAGTGTATTCCACCATCAAGTTTTAATGTTTGACAGTCTCACCTCCACAGTTCATGAGCTTCCGGACATTGGTTGTGGACATCAGGTTGTGGGTTCTCAGGTAGTCTGCCAGTTGGCCTCCAATAGGTACGATGATTGTCATCACCAAATGGGGCAAAGCTGACACCATGCCCACCTGATGGAGGAACAGGAGGAGTGTACGAGTGTTTTAATTTCTTGTGATGCAAATAATGCTTCTGTAAATCAAGTCCCAGTAGGACTCTCACCTTGCTGATCTCAAAGCCGAAGACTTCTTCAAAGTAGGCAGGCTGGCTGATGAGCAGCAGGTAGAAGGTCCAGCTCCTGCAGAAGTTGGCCACAATGATAGCGTAGACTGGCATGGAGGTGAAGAAATGTTTCCACGGTGTTTTAAATTTCTGCCACCGACACAAATAAGAAATTAGTGGCATCAATCAACCAGAGTTTCAGCTGAGACTGTGTGTGTATGAACACACAATCTCTACACTACATGATATAGCGCCGTACGTGGAGAGGATTGAGAAACGACGCCGACTCTCCGATTGCGTCTTCAATGTACTTCCTCTCCTCAGGTGTGATGGTGGGATGGGCTGCGGGACTCTCGTACGACACCAGGATCCAGAACAAATACCAGAATATCCCAAAGCTGCCTGGGAGAGCAAAACGGTACAGTAGTGAGAGAGGAAGCGGGAAAGTAAATGACAAGTAGCGAAACAGATTTCCTCCCAGCTGATGTTCCGAAGATAAGTTTTGTTGAGTGTAACAACATCAGGAGTGAGCTGGCTAGAAATGTTCAGTTTGAGGGAGGCTGCTACAAAACTTTAAAGGGGTAATTTGTAAGTACCGGAACCAGCTAGTGCCGCTCCGTAGTACCACTTTGTTCCTCAAGAGGCAATAGCGAGTGAGCCAGATGCAACCGCCCAGGTGGCGGAAGACTTACTGTACGTATTATTTCTTTGCACAGGCCGTAAGTGAACACAAACACAAGCCACTATTGAGATACTAACCATATACATAGAATACAGAAGGCCACCCAGTGTATTGCACCAGTATCCCAGCTAAAGGCATGGCCACCACCGCCCCTGCATAGGATCCTATTAGGCATCAAACACAAACACAAACAATTTAAAAATGTCTGCATCCAAAATGTTAACGTGTAATATAAACTCTAAATAAACATATTTGAGACACATCAGTAGTAGGAACTTTACCACAAAAGGCCGTTGTGGCTAGTCGACTTCTCTCCAGAGGAGGGGCCCACTTGGCCCAGATGCCATGGCAGGCTGGGTATGATACACCCTGAAAGGAAAAACATACACTCACTGTTTCATGCAATTTCTACCTGGTCATAGACAGAATACCACAACAGCAGGTGCACACAGGTGTTGTTCTGTACCTCAACAAGGCCCTGACATATCCTGACCAGTATGACGCAGCTGTAATGGCAGCGAGCGGCAGATGGAATCAGCATGTTGAGGGTTGATGTGGCCACTATGGCGAAGCCAAACACTCTTAAACACACAAAAGACAGAGAAGCTGCCTTAGACTGGATACTAAGACACACTAAATACACCAAGGACAGCAGAACCTCTGACAACATTTGTGTTATTCAACTGTGAATCACTTCCTCCAATTGCATTTTTCTGCCACTAAGTGTACTGAGTGGCAGGAAATGGAACGTGACTGACTAGTAGCAGTGTGTTCATCCAGCTGCAGTGTCCCCGTGAACTCTCTATTAACTGTTACCCAACTTTAAAGCAGTCCTGATTACAGATGTGACGACATTCACCTGTTTGCTGCAAATTTCTGACATATAAAACCTCCCGGGATCTGCGTGACGATGTATCCCCAGAAAAACGAGCCGTGGATCATCCCCACTGTCTCTGGGTCCCAGGTGAACTGTGCTGCCTGGACAGATATACAGGATAGATGATCTTATAGTACACAGACAACAGTTGCATCATAAATATGTGTTTCAACCCAAGCAGGAGCAGCTTCCATCCATCTCACTGTTTCAGCTGGTGTTGTTCCACTTACCACAAGAACTTCTTTGTTGCCTCTGTAGACGGTGTGGTCGTTGACCATGCTTACTATGGCCACACCAAGGTTGCAACGGATGCCAAAGGAAATGCAGAATCCCAGGCCAGACAGGATGGCAATGATGTACCGCCTCGGCAAGCCAAAGCAGGTACAGTCCACCACCGGCATCTCCTTCTCCTCCACCAGCTCAGGACGGCCCTCCGCTGATAACTCAATGGTTTCTCCATTGGGCTGCTGCTTTTCAATCAGCCTGAGAGGAGACACAGAGGAAGAGCGTGTACATGAAAGGAGAGCGTATAACGAGGGTGTGACGTTTTGCGGATTTATGTCTCAGACGTTGGAAAAATATACAAATTATGATGAGAAACTTCCTTGAAATACAGACTTACTATCTTAAGATAATGAAATACGTACTCAAAATGACGACTTAGCATCTCCAAATAAATAATAATAACACAATAAGTTATAATTTTGAGATGACTTCTCATTTTTTTGCTTTCTAATCTCAGTGTGAGAAATGATTTCCATAGAATTCATATAAAATAATACACAAATAACGTTGCTGCCAGAAAAAACAATGCAGTTTGTGTTGATAGTGACGATTTGCTGATGCCTGCAGATAAACGTCGATGCACACGTCCATATGGGGGCAAGATGTTGCATAACATAGGAATGATGGCTCACAGGGGGATTTCCTGGAGTACAGCGAACATTCCTGGTTCAGGTAAAGCTTAAAAAAAAAGAAGTCTCTTGAGATGTAGAAGCATTTCTCAGGGTGAAGTTATTCATAGTACTTTCTTCTCCGTCACCGTTTTAATCTACAACAGTGGCTCAGCCAGTTTTCTTTTACATCTTTTCTTCATTCGTGTTTTCACTGCAGAGATTCGGCCTTTCTTCAAAAGCCTCTCAAACACGCACGTGTCTCTGCGCACAACATGTCTGAGTCAGCGTGTCCCAGAGTGTGGAAGCAGCTGCCACTAGTGGAGGAGCAGAGTCAGTTAGCTACGACAGCACCACCCCCCAGCGTCCGCTCTTCTAGGACGCCTGGGACCTTCTGCCTTACTGGTGCTATTCAAGATGTCCACTCTCCAGTACTGGAACACAAGGTTTATAACAGAGGCGGTCACAGGTTCACTATCAATGCCTGAACAGCTTAAGTGTTACATCCCAAAATAAACCCATTCAGTCATCCACACCTTCGTCTGTCATTCTAGTTTTGTTTAATGTTTTTACTAAAATGTTACTAAGAATCCTTTGAGTATTTAATTCTCAGAAGCCTGTTCCTCGATTTCTACGACACCCTTTTTTTTTTGGTCAAATGGCAGGTTCACTATTTTCCATAGGAGTCAAACAGAGACCGGAGGAGAGCGACCATCTGTGTGGTACAACCTCCACACACCCGACCACACCACACACTATTAAACACACCCAGGCGAGCAGCAGACGAAGGCTCCAGCCCTCTCCAGTTAAAGCACATAGAACAGCCTCACACTTTCTATTGTATTGTATATATATGATTTAACCTGTGTGTGTGTGTGTGTGTGTGCGTGTTTTGGAGTATGTTTGAGTTCACAGTGAAGTGCACTCGTGTGCCAGCCGCACACTTTCCATCGAGTTGATCCGGTTAGTCGGTGAGCTGGACAATTATGCACAGAAACAGGCGCAATCATCAGAAGGATTTGTTCCATTTGACGAGGATCGAGGCCTTTCTAAAGAGGTGTGAGAGGTAATATGTTACCAAACAAGTGTTTACCGCTGCTTTTCGAGCAAACATTCGAGGCGATATCTCGCTCTCTGCGAGCCCGAACATATTCCCACATGCACGACACGAGACACAAGACAAGTGAGGATTCTGACAATGGTTCATTATTGATGTGCTTTTGGGTGAGATAAATAATTCACTCCCGCTTTTACACCATAATCTGTCACTATCTATCTGCTGGCCTGCTGCTCTGCGTGTGTAGTCTGTCTCATCCACCCAGTCGTTGGATGACACAGTATATATTTCTATATTTCATAGATACGTATGTGGATTTCCACTCCCTCCCCCATTTCCACTCAGCTCAGACTCTGCATAATCTCTTTATACATTTGTGCAATCCCTCTATAAATGAACAAATAAGCTAACGAAAAAGATACGATAAAATATGAAATGAAACTTGTATCCATCATGACACGTTTGAAATTATTCTCAATGAACACAGACTAATACTTTGTAAAGCAACATTTTGGAATTTGTAAGAGATTATAGAGGCTGCATCCTCTCTCTCTCTCCCCCTCTCTCTCCCTCTCTCTTTCTCTCTTAATCTGTCACAACATTGAGATTAGGATTACAAAAATGATTTACTTCCGGAAATGAATATGCAAGGACAGGCGAGCTCTCTGGGCGTGGCTCAGCACACTCGTTAACCTGTGACGACACGGCGTTGAGTTCATGCATTCACATTTCACAGTCGTTTTGGAAATCAGAATTACTTACTTTTATCAATTTTCACACCACATAATATTTAAGTAAAGGGAAAACAATAGAGGGTCGCATCAGAGGATATTCATATCTGACTGTTAATTACCGTTGTAGCTACATGACACGCGGTCGCTAACGAACAGTGAAGAAGGTGCACTGGCCTCAAGGAACTGAGATTCAGCAGAAGAAAATTACAAACATTTTCACCAGTTCTAAACAATAAATTGATGAGAAAGCAGATGAGATAAAATTGTTCTTCCTTTTCTTTCACGTGATGAGCTCAGCATCCGATATCAGAGTCGGCGAAGGTTGCAGGAGCCTCCTCATTAGACCCCGAGACAGATTGCAGCCTGACACCTACACATATGCTACCAGCTAACGAGGCTAGCCTACAGCAAAAAGGACTGTTAATTACGACGCTTCCCGCTAAAGGGCGATTTCGCTCAAATGTGTGTGTGCGCAAATGTCCCAAAATAGCTGATGAGGTCTAGGTATTCATTCTCTTATATGCCGTTTTAAGAATGAAAAAGCCCCTTTCAGTTTACAAACAAACGTTTTCTGCCTGCCTGCACAAAACTGGTTTGCGATTGCTGAGTTCCTGTAGACGTATGAGACACAAACACAAAGATATGAAGAGCCGTCCCTGGACGTCGGCCTTCGTGTAAAGCTCTTAACACTGTGAACTTCTACTCAGCTCATGTAACTTCTCTTCGACCTGATTGGTCTCAGCTGGCAACAATTAATGAGCAATAGAACATGAGCAGGCAGGATGCCGCCGCCGACCTTAGGCTGTCTGAGATATCATAATTACTGTAGTAACAGGCTGAGCAGAGACACAGCACAGGAACACAGGAAGTAACTTAACAAAACTCAGCTTAACTCAACATGAAACCTGAATGTGTGAAATACGCGACGTTCACTAACTATTGAATCCAATGCGATTACACACTCAATTGCAACTCTTGGAACAAATCAACATCAACTTCTGAGAATATTAGAATAATATAAGCTATTAAGGATTAATAGGTATTTAATCATGACATTCTTTGAATTTAAAGGGACAACTTGTAAGCACCTGAACAAGGTTGCGCCAGTCTGTCCCGTCTCGTAGGCCACTTTGTTTCTCAATAGGTCAAAGTAAGTAATTAAAGCATGAAGGAGCTCCAGCTGTACCAAAGACTTGCTCCTAAACTCAAAGCTGGAATTTAAGTCATAACTGATGATCTCTCTTCGGAGCTCTTCACCCAGCCAGAGCTGGTCACTGTAGGGTGAAGGAGCAACGGCTGATGCAGAGAAAATTAGCTTCATTTGACACCTGTCTCTCTTCAGCAACACATTCCTGTGAGACCTGGCAGCATATATCTCTTTGCGCTGAACTGTTGATCTGGGTTCACTGCAGTGCTGCTGATGTCATTTTCCAAGCGGCTCAATGGACATTAAACATATTGATACGTCAAACATTGAAACTGAAGTCAAGCTTGCTTTCATTCGTCCACACGACATTCAGAACATCCAGATCACTTCCAAAAGACCACAACTGCCCCTAAAGCTTGTGACCAACATAAATCGATTGGTAAATTGATAGTTTTACCCTCTGGCTCATGCTAAGAGTTAGCATTTCCTTCTTACCTACAATAGAGACGGACTCCCCAACTTTCTGGGGATAAGTGACCCCTATTGGTTTGGAGTGTGAAATAAGAGGCGCTAGCTTGTTAAGATCATCTACAAATTGTACCTTTAAAGTCATTATGATAGATCTTTTTTTTAATAAAAATCTTCTCTTTTCTTAATGATGAAATTGTTTTTACTAATTTGGCTGCAGATAATAAGTCATATATGCTGTGACTTGTAACATACCACTATAAAACACTGTGACACTCACATGCTGGTTCGTGACCTGGGACCTTTGTTCCCCGTATATTAAATTCACAGAGCGTTCCCTGTAATCCGCACATAAGAGGATGATAGAGAGGGAGAGAGACAGCAAGGGAGGTTGACAGCAAAAATATTATATAACACCAGACGCCTTGGTCATTATTCATCGTGTGCTGAATTGATCCCGCAATATTCTGCATGTAAATGGTGATTTATTTATTTTTTAAATTGATTTGCATCTTATTTGAACCCTTTGTGTGGGTCAGGTGTGTGGAATTATGTGGATGAGGAGGTTTGGAATCAAAATTTCTGCATTTCTTTTTTGGTAATTTCCATAGTGGTGTCTCCCCTCTTCGTCCGTGAGCCACTCACTGTCCCTGAAGTGAACAGATTGGGTCTCAGTGGGACTGTGTCACCCAGGGAGACACCCTCCTCCCCATCCTGTCGGACAACTTTTTTTTCTCTCTCCCCTCCCTCCTGAGGACACACATACATGACATTCAAACACACACACACACCCACACACACACACACAGTGACCTTCATAGATTATCGTAATACATTAAATAACTGCATATGCATTTACTAAAAGATAAACATAGAAAAAAAAATGCGTTTTGAATTTGAAGAAAAGCCATAAAAGGCATCAAGTAACTGAGCAATATTTCGTCTTCACGACCATCCCATTAGCTTTAACATGGTCACTGCCGTCGTTGTGAGCACAGCGATTATACTCAGCACACTTCCTGGACTGATGTGAGGTTGTCATATGTGTAAAAACAGATTTTCCCTTGGGATCTGTTTTCACAGCGCCGCACATCTTTCACGGTATTTGGAAATATGTTCCAATGCGGTATTATGTGAACGTGAAAAGTAACTGCAATCTCAATTGCCTGATGTAATACTACACTGTATATAGAAATAAATAACGTCATTTTGTTTTTCTTTTAAACGGTCTTAACAGCAGAAAATCATCGTACAAAATCGTGTTCATCCATTATTTGATATTTTATTTAGGCCACATTTCAAAACACTGTGCAAAGTAAATGAAAGTGTGGCACTCCACCGCCAGTAAAATTGATTAAAAATGGATTACCTGTTTATATTCTGCATTGCATTGTGTGTAGGGGACTCTAAGCTCTCCTTGTGGAGCCATGCAATCCTGCAGATGCAGACAAATTGCACATTCATGTGAAGTGTTTTATGAAACTATTTGGAAATTGGTACGTTGTGCAATATGTGCTATTAGAAATGTCCAGTTTTTTTTTACAGCCAAAACAGTGATGAAGAGATAAGTGTAGCATGTTTGTGATTATATTTCATGCAGCCATGTACAGCCTGTCCTGCACAAGGAGAGGAATAGGTTTTTGTCATTCATTTGAAGATGTTAAAAGAGCGAGTTGAAGGATGCACTTGACCTTACAATGCGGAAGTTTATGCTTACCTAGTGGAGTTTAATATAGAAACAGGAGATGCATTCTGATGGAGAAAATCTTTAAATAATAGATGAACTCCTGGCTGCTTTCATCAGGAGGGATCACGCTTTTTTTTTTTTGGCTGTGCAGTGGTGAGATTGCACACAGACACACTCAAATATTCACACAGTGCAGGGATGCCCTAGCGCACACACACACACACAAATGCGTGTCTCAGAGCAAACACACCTACATCCATTGGAGCTAAATATTCAGATTTTCCTCATGAAACCACTAACTGTATGCAATGTTATTCCCTGAGCTGGAGAAACAGCCACTAAAACCAGTTGGAATCCACATCAGATCTCTCACAGCATCAGCTGCGGCCGTGCACATGACTTATGACGAGGAAGAGAAAACGCCTCACATTTGCATGTCTGTTAATCTGGGAGAGGCTGACAGGATGAAAGTTATCTGTGCTGGTGTCTCAATGGATTGATGGATGGATGGATGATGGAGGAGGAGGAGGGGGCGGCTGGAGGAAGTGACATGGGCAGGGATGGAGTGAGTGGGAGGGGAGAGTTTAGGGATTTGCGTGGCTCGACAGCTGGACTGAAAAACAGGCTATTTCAGGACGGGATTTATACGTTTGGTTGCTACCTCAAATCCTGAGAGAGCGGAAGCTTAAAGCGATGGTTATTGCATGAGTTCTATCAGCGACTTTAATCTCTGTTTTTTTACTGAAATATTGTCAGCACACCAATCTTTATCGCAAAGTTTGTAATGTCATTTAACACATTCTTGAATTAGAATCTACGGTTAATTATTTCTCTGGCAGACGAGACCAGATCAGCTGCTAAGCCGTCTCAAAGAACCAATGATCTCATATGATATTACTTTAAGTAATCATCATTGTTAATTATCCCTCTTTTTTTTATTAATAAGATGTTACATTATTGGCTTTACAGTGTAAAAAAAAGTTCCTTAAAGTTATGTTTCCATGCCGATATTGTAAATAAAGGCTTGAGATCTAACGGTCCGCTGATCAAGCAGAAGATTTGTCCCAGGATGTCCTCAAGTGTAAGAAAAATGTTTTTTTTTAAATTAAATTTCTTGTAATGTAATAAAAAAATCACATCAAATTAGGTATCTGAAATTGTATATCACATTGCACTACTGCTTCAATTAATATTTCCAATTGATAGATAGATAGATAGATAGATAGATAGATAGATAGATAGATAGATAGATAGATAGATAGATAGATAGATGTCATCATTTTATGACTGATTATGCAAGTATCAAGCCACAACGGCAAAAAAATAAAAAACCACTAACACAATATAAATGCAGAATATTCTTTGCACTTTCTACAAAAAATGTCTCCAGGTAAAATAGATAAAAGTGCCCTGATAGTTTAAGTTGTTTTCACATGATGAAAATTAAAAGGAGATATTTCCTCCGGCACCATCAGCAGCTGGTTTAAAACCCGCACCCTCTCCCTGGTTCCTCCGCACCCACCGTGCGTTGCGCTGCGCTGCGCCAACATACACTTTATATCTGATTTATTGCGACTTCAACCAGCACAATCTCCTCTTTTCACAGTCAATAAGGAACAAACTTTTCCTGTTCTGGATCTTCCAGGAGAGGCGATGGGAACCCGCAGGGTGCTGAACTGCGCTGTCCCGCACTGAACTATCATCAGGAAATATTGGGGCAAAGTCGGAGGGAGTGTCGGGAATATGTGGAAGAAGAAGTATGTACCTGTGAATTTTCCCCAGAGTTTTGCCCGCGACCGCCTTGAACCTGTCTGGTCGGATCTCCATCCTTGCAGCTCCTTGACCCGGCCGGTGTGCTGATGTCCCGTGCGCCTTCCTCTCCTGCGTGAACGCGCACAGTCCTCGCGCCCTGGCTCTCCCCCTCCTCCTCCTCCTCCTCCTCCTCCTCTTCCTCCCGCCACAGAGAAGTGGAGGAGTCGTTGTGACAAATGCACGGTAGGAAAGCAACTACTGTTATTGATTTTTTTAAAAAAGAAGCAAATTTCCTGGACCAAACTTGTACGGTTGTATTTACTTTATTTATTTCATAAACACTTCTTAAAGGCCTGGAAATACAAATGTTCAAATTCCAGGTTTTTCATGACGACACGATCCCTGCATATATATGTTTATATTCTATTTATTTCCTTTTTTATGGTGAAGTAATTACAGTTTTCCCCTAAAGGAACATTCATAGGAACCTGTCACAACATAATAAAAACACAGTTTTTATAGCCATTCGACCACACACCAAACCAAAATGATCATAAATCAAGATACTGTGTGAATAGAGAATAACATTTAATGTTTTAGCAACACAAACTCCACTTAGGCACAGGTACATGAATAGGTATATTTATGTTTCTTCACTTTAAAAAAACAAAACAGACTATCAAGAGAAAATGTCGGTGATTTCAAGCCGATCAGTATTAATCAGTACTCCCAAATATCATGTCATTGGCAAGGAAACTCTTATAAATGTCCAGAGGAGGTTAAGTTTCCTGCATGGCTACTAAAAATGCAGGAACTTCCCTTTAAAATCAACTAAAGTCTCTAAATATCTGGTTAGACTAAATTACGGCCTCAAGCTTTAAGGCGAAAAATGAAAAATCAACCCCCAAACTTGCAATTCGATAACAACTGAGTGGAGCTGTGTGAATCATACAAAGGCACGTTGACTCAGGTTGCTGCCATCTGGACGTTTATTCAAGTCCTCTTCTACAAAACAACACGATACTACCACACTGGACACGTAGTGTGATCACATAAAAACATTGCTGTGGTCTAATGAGGTAAAATGATATAAATATAATGCTGTAATATCTTTCTCTCGTATAACCTCTCTCATTTCTCTGCATCACACACACACACACACACACACATTCGTACAGCTATCTTTGCGAGGAAATTTATAGACACAATGCGATCCATATCACAGGCGCATGATCCAAACTCTTACACACAACAACTGCCCTTGAACCGACGCCTGCTGCAGTCTCAATATCTCATCAGGTCGGTTAAAATAAATCAAATTGGTCCTCGCAAACATACACAGACATGCAAACACACTCAACACAGTTGCTCGACGCTGAATGTTTCCATACAAGCGACTACTTTCAGCTAAAAAAGACTCCTAATAAAAACACTTCTGTCAGTTTATGTGTTCTTTAAGTCGCCAGCCAATCGAACTGATCTGCCAGCTGACTCCTCCACGATATCAATGGTTGGCTGGTGGCTGGTGTGAAGGGTAAAAGTAACATAACAAACCCTCGGCTGGTTATTTCACACTCTAACAACTTCCATAAATGTGTTTCTCATTAATTGTAGCAGCATAGTCCTTCGCGTACTTGTTTTTATATGTTTGTAACGTTCAATGTTACTAGGAGGATGTATTATCGTGACTACAGTATCAGCTGCCCCTTTGATAATACAAAATAACTTCAATGATGTATAGCACACTGAATACAATACAGAGTGCTACCAAAGACTTCTTCTCGGACTACTCTGTTTATGACTGACCTTCCTTCACTGATTTCTCTTTCAGGGTCTTGCTTGCACGCTCACGACGACCAACACTTTACCGTTTCCCAAACGACAACCCCCTCACACCCCTGTATCTTCCTCCTCATCTTCCTCCTCCTGCTGGGACAGGAGCTGGTAATGTTCATTGCCTATGGGCAGGAAGGTCGTCCTGGGACGAGCAGCGTCTTCCTCTGAGGGACCTTGGTGGGAGTTGGAATCCAGCTGCTCGAAGGAGCTGCACTTGGTGTACAACTCGCGGTGCATCTCCTGGCCGCCGCCCTCCTCGGAGCGCGTGATGGGGAGCCTGCGGTTTTTCAATATGGAATGAATGTATCCGATGGGCACAGGCAAGCTGGCGAAGACGATCAGCATGACGATCATAGCCAGAGCCCAGCCAGGGTACTCGAGAGTCATCTCAGAGGCCTGCAGAGAGCAAGAGACATGACAGAGAAAGAAATAAACCAGCTAAAGTGACCATCAAAACAATCAATTGGATGATCGATGTTTATTGTTTAAAGTCATGAAAAGTGGAGTTTGACACCAGAAGCTTGGCATATCCATAGACTCCATATTCATTATGACTCAAGGAGTTTATTTAAAACAAGTGGGGAGGCGGTCTTCATCATTAAGAGTGACGCATTAACAAGTTATTTTTGTGGGGTTCCTTGCAGCATAGAAATGCACGTTCAAGAACAGGGTTGACTTTAAATCAGAACTAAGACTTGAAGCAAAACAACTC
Organism: Macroramphosus scolopax; assembly: GCA_901007825.1. NCBI lineage: Eukaryota > Metazoa > Chordata > Actinopteri > Syngnathiformes > Centriscidae > Macroramphosus > Macroramphosus scolopax. The sequence continues at coordinate 66,155 of CAAKHC010019567.1, read as the reverse complement.
AAACAATCCACAACTACAATTTAAAAATGTGATTCAACAGATGGATGTCAAAGTAAATGTGTCACATACGCTGAAAACTAAACTAAAAGGCTTTTGTGACTGTAAATTCCTCTATAGGACAAAACACAGCGGTCTGTCTTACTGTGCTTTGATTCCAGGCGGTGTATGTTGGCGCTTTGAAGACCATACGCAGAAAACTGGCAGCCAGAAGTCCGATCATCGCCAGCAGACACACGTATTTCCACAGATACTTGTACACCACCGGGGGGCGCCATTTCAGCATGACTTCAATGTCATCCAGGAAGCTGCAGGGGTGTAAAATATTTATATGGGACACATCTGTTTTCTCGTGCCAGACATGAAAACAACAAAGCAGGACAGACAGAAGATATGTCAGGAATATAGGTCTCTTACCGATCTGTGCCATAAACCCACGCCACACTGATGGTTTCAAAGATTACTACAATGACTAACGGCAGGGTTGCAGAGTAGTCATCAAACATGGCCACAAAGTAGTTGCCCGAGCGCTGCGTGAACAAAAGTCCTATCAAGAACCCCAAAGCACAGCTGGACACTGAAAAACAACAAGTGTTGAATAACTGGTAAAGACAGGTGAGATTAATATGATATGCTGATCTTTAATTACAAATATTTATCAATTCTGCTGCTCAATTCATGTTTAAAACTTCCAACAGTGGCTCCCCCCACTCCTCTTCTTCAATCACAAGGTAAACATAATAAAAAAACTGTAGCAAAACAGCATACTGGTAATTCTGCAGGCTACAATCTGTGGTGCTGAACTACACTGAGAGGTGTTCCTAATATTTTGTCCAACTCATTGATATCAATGAGGGTTGATGTGTAAAATATATAAAAAATAAATAAATATGATTTAATGTCAATGCGTATATCTGAACAAGAGTGTCTGCAAAGCAAAGGCAGTGATCGCCTGAAATACAGCAGCGTGTAGACTTGTGTGTGTTACCAGTGAGTATGGTTCGGTGACGTCCCAACAGGCTGAAGTTATCCATGAGAGGTGTGAGGATCCCCTGCATGGTCCCGAACATGGTGCTGAGGCCCAGGTTGAGCAGCATTAGGAAGAACAGGGTGGACCAGAAGGGGCTGGCTGGGAAGAGGGCCATCACCTCGGTGAACGCTATGAATGCCAGTCCTGTCCCCTCCACACCCTGAGCTCCGACAAACACAGGACAGAGCAGCTTGTAGGAATACGTTATCAACCATGTCCCCCGAACTTATTGGAGGGGTGTAGCATGGACCAAACCATTGAACAAAGCGAGAAACCGTATTTACGTACGATAACGTAATAACGGAAGTCTGCACATTTCAAGTTCATGCTGAACTGGTTTCACCTTTCAAACTACTTCAAAAAGTACTTTCTACATTTACGGTGGATCAGAAGTTCCATATCTGGCTTCAAGGAGGCATCAAGGAGATGTGCCTATTGTGGTAGAGTTTACTTTTAAGCATAAATAAACTACTGTTGAACCTGTGTTTTTGAGAGTATTGTATTTTCTATAAGATAAACACGGTGCCTCTTCCTCTGTTTCTTTAGGTTTCCTTTCATTCCTATATCACAGCTTGCTTCCATCTCTCCTGGAGACGACCTCCATACAGTACATCCCCTGTTTTCTCTTCTTGCCTGGCGGATATTTTACAGTACCTCCCAGGTTCTTCAGGGGTCCTGGGAACCGTAGCACCCCACCGTCTTACTATTGTTATAGAAGCCTCTGGTTGAGCCCCTAATGTTTATTTAAGCGAGTCGGTGTCCAGCACCTGCTGTCTCTCACAAAAAAAAGGGTTCTTGAGCTGGTTGATAAACTTTTAAGGTGAATAACTTTGTTTGATTTAGTGAATCACAGTTTCAACAGAAGATCTTTACCTCATTGTTACCTTGATGTGGTATATGTTACCTTATTCATCTCCTCCTCCAGGCTGCAGTCAGTGACATTGGGACCCACCATGCCCCCGTAGAGGCTGTACCACTCCCTGTAGTCAGCTAGAGAAACAGAGGTTGGTTCCGTCATGTTTAACCACGACCGCCAGGGCTGTTCACCCGCATGGGACGTCATCGCGCTGAGCACGCCAAGATTTCTGGAAGAAGTTGCAAAAGAAAAGCAATCAATATATGTTTATTATGATGCAATTATACAGAGCAAACTGAAGGGCTGCTGTGAAAGCTGGAAGATAGATACTCAGCCACGCAGCGGAGTGCAATGTTCTTGGCACGGAAGCCCAGGATGACGAAAACGACTAGCGAGGCCAAAACAGATGTCATGAAGTTGATGCCGGAGACCATCAGCGCGTCCCTGTGGCAGTTGTTGTGGACGGGATTGTAGGAGGAGTACGCGATCACGGAGCCGTAGCCCAGTCCGAGGGCGAAAAACACTTGTGTTGCAGCCTGCCGCCAAACTTGCACATTGCCCCAAATTTCCAGCTGAAAAACACCACAAAAAGAAGGATGTAGCATGCAGCAACTCCACGAGCAGTAACAATGATCGGACACACCGTGACGCCTCCACTTACCCTCGGATAAAACATGTATGTGATTCCTTCCATCGCACCGTCCAGCATCAACCCTCTGATGAGGAAAATAAAAAGCACCACATAGGGAAATACGGAGGAAAAGTACATCACCTGAGATGTGGAAAAAGAAAAAGAGTGTTGGGGAAGAAATCTTGGGACAGATACAGACATTTTCCTCGATTTCTAAGGAAAGTTTCCAGAGACCTCGGAGGAGGTCATCGGTCCCTGAGTGCCCTTCAAGTTTACCTTTGCAGAAGACTTAATGCCCTTGATCATAGCCAAACTAACAATCGTCCATGCCGCCAATAAGCAGCCTGACATGATGGCGTTTAACTCTCCGGATTCTTCGATGGAATTGGTGATGTTAAGGGCTTTCCGAAACCAGAAATATGACGTTGCAGAGCTGCGCGCACATTCTTTCACTGTTGATGAAGAGCAGACGACAAACACACACATACTCTTGTTATATATTACTCATGGGGACAAACCAGTCACTGACATTATCACTCCCTATCACCTTATCTTAACCTTACAGGTCACAACTGAAAGCCGATATCCAACCTTAAAATCAAGTCTTAACCCTCAAACATTCATATAAATGTGTGTGGTGCTTCATTTTGGACCCCACAAATATAGTAAAACAAGGCCATACACAGTGAGAGTACCTGTGTCGTTGGTGGCTACATCAATCGGACACTGTTCCCACGGCAGAGGATACTGAAAGGAGTTTCCCATGTAGAAGAGGCTCCACGCAATGATCACATTGTAGTAGAGAGCCACGTAAAAACAGACCTGAGGGAGGAAAAGGATTGTACGAATGATTGACTTCATCAATATTTACGTAGCAGGTCTTTGAGATAAGGGACACGATATGTGCCGACCTGTGTTTACAGTGTATTTTACATTCGGTGAAAAGTTCCAGTTCACATTTGGTGGGTTTTATTTTGAATATTTAATGGTTTGTGACACTGACTTGAACTAAATTAAGGAACATAAATATGTTTAAAATAGCATATGCGCCAAAAGCGTACAAGTAAACATTTGTATATTGAACGTGCACAGAGAGTGTTTGTTCACGGCGTCTTGAAACTGTACAAGCGCTGGCAAACTAGCAGCTCTACGACAAACTGCCTCTCTCAAATCGCAGCGTGTCAGGACCTCATCATCATCCTTGCTCAAGTGTACACACATTGTAACTACTCAACAGGCTTGTGTACAGAGAGGTTATATAAAAGGGTGTAATTGTAGGTGTGACAGGACAAGTGGAGGACGACATTCATGGAGTTAATATTTTATTTTTGGGGCTGTGCAACAATGTATCCTTTTAAAACTACTAATAATCCCTGACCACTATGAATTAAAACGCCAGCCAGGTCTCAGACCTCAGGTGAGATATGAGAGTGATCACTCTGTTGACGGACTGTGTGCCCACCACTTGTTCGGAGCAGTGTCAACACACGAAACCAGTCAATACGCACACGTAATAAAAGTCCTCACCAAGCAGCTGGAGTAGCCGATCCCTGCCAGTTTTGGCGAGATGTGCTTCCATACGCCGATGCTGCCCTGCCGAATGCTCTGGCCGGCTGCCAACTCCATAAAAAAGAGTGGAACTCCCACGACCAGTAAAAGAAAAACATACAGCAGCATGAAGGCGCCTGCAAGGAAGGAAGGAAGGAGTAAAATAAAGAGAAGAGAAGTAGATGTGTGAAGCCTTTTTTGTTTGCTTCTGGTGATGTCACTGAATTCTCCAAGACACTCACCTCCTCCGTTTTGGTGGCAAAGGTATGGAAACCTCCACACATTCCCCAGGCCAACGCTGAACCCCACCTGGGCTAACACATACTGTAACTTTGAGTCCCACGCTGGACGGTCATCGTCATTTGTCTCGATTCCATCCGGACTGTGACCGTTTGCAAACTGAGACTGAGGCTGGCAGTTATCCAGCCAGTGTGTCTCCTCACTGCCGTCCAGCGAAGGCTTCTCCGTCTTGGCGTGAAAAGAGAAGAAAAGGTCAACAGCTGATAATCAATATAGAAGTATAGTATCAACATAGGACAATAGAACATGATACTCATGTCAAGTGAGGACAGCGTTCCACACACATATGCAATCTTGCATCTTCAGTATGTCTGTTTAACGTGGATGCCCACCCAGTTCACCTCCCTAAGAGCCTGTAAATATGTGCAACACATCTTTGTGTCTGATGGGATTGACTGCAGATCAGAGAGGGGAAGGAGAAGGGGGAGGGCAGCTCCTGTGTGTTGTTATAGTGTCACACGTTCGCTAAGCTCTGGCTTTTCCTTCCATCGCCCGCCGTATGCACGGTCACACTCCAATTACATGAAAACAAGTGGGATATATTCCTTGTGTGGAAACCTGAGCCGGCCTGCGGTGTGTGCGCGCAACACGGAATCACTTCGGTTGCACCATGTGGCAACGGCTCAGATGAGTGAGCCAGTTTTGCTTTACATGAGCCAAACCTGCTGTCGGACATGACCTCGTTGGGTAGTTCGTATGTGCCTGGCTGGTATCAGCTGGTCAGAGTGGAAAAAAAAAAAGAAAGAGGTGTGTGTGTGATCCAGAAAAGTATTTGACTGTCAGAGACACATGGCCAGAAGGTGGAAGGTGGTTTCAAAAATATGTACATGCACCTCCGTAGATGTGTACATTAACCTACCTCCTTTAACATAGACTCTGTGTAGCGCAATTTGATACAGCTTTATAGAAAACTGTTGACTCCAATAAATCAAAATGTGCTTTGGAAGCAGGAGCAAGTATTAATTCAAAGTTCAACAGAGCAACTAACAGAACAACTTGAAATGCTTTGGTGTTTCTCTGCTCGCTGAAACGACCTCTTGGATCGTTTGTGTGTGCCGCTGCTCGTGTCACCTGATGAGAATGGAAAAGTACAGGAGGTTTATGACCCAGAGAAGTATGTATGTCCAGAAATATGTCTGCACATACGTAGAGGGGGTGAGAGAGGGACAATAAGCTTGCACAAAGAGAGAGAAGGGGAAAGGGGGAAGTAGTGGCCACGGCTCCTTCAGGAGGG
>CAAKHC010019567.1:36036-50734 GCA_901007825.1 Macroramphosus scolopax | reverse complement strand
GGTGGTGGAAAGTGCTCTGAAACACACACATGCTTAATGCGGCATGACAATACGCAACTACTAAAACACAAATAATGACTGTATGGCGGCTTGTATTGCAGGTGAAATACTGAAAACGATTTCCTTTGGTGTGTGTGTGTGTGTTGGTGTGTGTGTGTGTGTGTGTGTGTGTGTGTGTGTGTGTGTGTGTGTGTGTGTTTGTGTTTGTGTTCATGGTTCATGTTTTCCAGGCCAGTTTGTTTGTCCGACCTTGACTTTCGCACTGACCTACGTACATTCACCACGTTGTCACTTTGACTGAAATGTATTTAGCATTCCACTTGCTATTCTCCTGTTAGATTATCCTTGTTCATGTGTCTCCCTCAGGATGCTCACAAAGCCACAGAACTAGAGAAGGTGATGGAGAAGCAAAAGCTGAAGATCGATCTGAGATCCGGGAGTGATATCGTGTGACGGAGCCATCAAACATCCAGTAATGCATCCAGCTTCAAAGACCAATGGACATGAATATATATATATATACAGCAGGGCGCACAGAGGGATGTTTAATCATATTTTTGTTATTTGTCTTACGTGCTAGTGATTCCTTAACAATTTTTTTTTTGTTAAGTTAAGACTTACCTCAACCACTGATTGCCTACTTTGGATTTTCGAGATGAAAAAACTTTAAAGGTACAATTTGTAGCCAATCTGAACAAGCTAGAGTTTCATATCTTAATATCCAAAACAATAAGGGGAAGGTGTCACCAGGAAGTTGGTTGTCCAACATTATTGTCAACCAAAATGTCGCCTCCGCCTTTAATAGAAAAATGCTCATATCAGTGTGTTAAGAACTACAGAAGATGACAGAAACTTATGACCTACACTGCCATCAGCCACCAGGGGGCGATCAAGATCTTCTGGCTGATATGGCGTCGATCAGTATTATATGTTTGTGTCTACTACATCTTGAGGAACAGAGTGGTATTCTGAGACAAGAGGGACCGGCTGTGGGGCACATGATCACATGATGGACGAGAAGGAGGGACAACATAGTTCATTTCAGGATTACATCGCTGCATTCAGTGTGTATTAACTGTAAATGTACACATGTTAATGTAAATGTGTGTGTGTGTCTGTATCATAGCTTTTGGACTTGCTGCAACCCATATTCTTATCTTTATTCTGATAGATGATGCAACAATGCAGTCTGAAGAAAGACCTTCTAATTACTATCAAGTGCAACATTAAGACTTCATTTAAAAAGCAGACGTCTTTGAATATCAGGAGGTTGATTTTTTTCAGCACAGGCAATACAGATTTGTCAAATAAATATATTTTATTTTGTCTATATTACATTTTTGTTTTGTTCTGACTTAAAGTAATTTTGAACATACAAAGCCGTTGAAATTATCCCGGCCAAGATGTATCTCAATTACTGTTGAGCTATTTAAACTTATATATCAGAATTTTGGGGACTGAAGCCAGGATGTCTAACATGAACAAGACATAAACAACATGTCAATTAAAAGGATTTTTGCACATCATGCTTGTGTTCCAAATTCTTAAAGCCAGAAGCAAAGAAATTAGTTGCTAATGTAGCTTGAATTAAAACATCTCAGTGGCATTTGTTTGACAAACAAAACTCTTTCTGGTTGTAAGTGCACTCACAGAGGGAAATTATTTGGTTGCAACACCGACTACCGTGCGTCCTTTCCCGTCTCTGTCGTCCCACCGTCAGGGGAGCGAGACCTTTTGACCGGCGGGAGAAGAGGTAGATTGTCGCTGTGTTCGACTCTCAGTGTCTTCACTCCTCACAGGTGAGAGTCCGGTCAAAGCAGCTCCAGTTCAGGAGTTCTTTTCCCTGAAACCACAGCTGAATCTCCCTCTGAGCTCCTTCCACTGAGTCGCTGGCATGGACCACATTCCTGTAAACATAATTATTTTACATTCATTTGCATTAAATACCTTCTTAAAACACACAGTTTGCTTAAATTACACCAGGTTACCTGCTGACATGAAGGCTGAAATCCCCTCGGACTGTGCCGGCCTGGGCCTGGGCTGGGTTAGTGTTGCCCACCATCATACGGGATGACTGAACCACATTTTGTCCTTCCCACACCTAAAACAGAAATAAAACAACAAGCACATAAATACACACACAAACAAAAGCTACTAAAACCTGCAGAAATGTAAAGGCATGTACTCATCTAGCGACTTTATTATAGCTGCACATTCCCTTATCTTACATAGATCAGCTCATTCAGAGATTGAGTGTGACTTAAGGCGAAAGTAGAAATTAAGTTAACACAAGGAGGCAACAGAGAAGAGGCCTCACCATGGCAACCACAGGACCCGAGGTCATGTAATCTAGCAGATCGGGGTAGAAAGGCTTCTTCGTCAGTTGACAGTAGTGCTGAGACAGGAGGTCCTCAGAAACCTGAGGAAACAACACAGACAGTAAACAACCTGGACGTAACACAACCATCACCAAACACATCAGACGTCTGTTACCTGCAACATTTTCAGGCCAACCAGCTTGAAGCCCCGCTGCTCAAAACGCTGGATGATTCGTCCAATAAGACGACGTTGAACTCCATCCGGCTTCACGGCGATGAGAGTCCTCTCCCTGACATCTGGAAGACCTGCTGGTGCAGACGGAGACATGGAACCATGACACGCTGCGCATGGAGGAGGACATACTCACAAGTAGTGGAGGAGAACACACCTCGAGTAAACATGCATGAGGTTTTGTTGGTTGTGTGCAGAGTGAATTTAAACCCATTGTGAGCAGCAACATCAGCAGCTGTAATTGTCTACACACAGATAATGAACAACTGGGTGCAATCAATTAAATATACATGTGACCAGCACGGAGAGGATCTCACACTACCGGTTCTTTACTGTGAGGCTGCCTGTGCCGGTAAAGTTCAGCATCTTGGCTGTATGGAGATTTAGCTCCGTGGTAAAGTGTCACACTGGATGTAAACGCGCTCTGGCCATTACGCACAGCGCACATAGGTTTGGCTCAGTCCCCTAGAACGCAAGTCCCCCTTTCTCCAGCATCGCTGTGATCGGCACGGTCTAACCTAGTTCCAGTTCATGACCCTCTGAGTTTGGCAGGTTTCGTAAATGACCCCATTAAAGTTCAAACAAACACACGATGTGCCTCAGAGGTTCGACTCAGTGTCAACAGTCTTTTACATTTATCTGACTATTATCAAACATAATTATAGGATTCAATGGCCACATATTTAAAGTGCTTTCCTCCAGGGAATTGGACAGTTTCTGAAGTGAAAACAAGCTACGATAAAGCCACTTACCTGACTTGCTCCTGTGCCCGGCAGCTCTGTGTCCATTCAGCAGCGCAGTTGGAAACTTCAAGAGAGTCTTGGATGTTTGTCTATTCCCTGAAAAAAAAAGTGGAAGAAGATATCGCTGCAACATGATCGTGTTTGATGTGTGTCTTTGTCAAACCTCCAGACAGAAGTCAACCCTCCTCATTGTAAACTCACGAGCCACCTCCCCCCCCCGTTAGACCGAAACATTTAACTCCACTGATGCCAGAGGTCTGTCTGCTCTCTGTGAATGCAGACTTTTGTATTTGCTTGGAATTGGGAAAGTGAACTTGTCCAGTATGTCTGTATAGCATTTTTCTTCCAGCAGACATTAACAGGGTGCTGGTGAATGTGAGTAGAACTTTTGATTAGTCGTGGCACAAGAATATTAGAGCAACTGAGCACTAAAGACTTTACATGAAGTTTCATGACATGCCAGGAGAAAAAGACACAGTTAGAGGACAATAGTTCAATAGTTCTCTAACCCTTATAGGTCTGTTAGCTGTGCTACGTTAAAAATAAAGCAAACAATGAATTAAAAATTGAAAAAAAACATTATTAATTCTTATTCATGTGTTCATGTGATCTGTCACATGCCCTCCTCCAACCCGTCTGGGTCCTGGCAGTTGTCAAGGGCTTTGATGATGAGGATTTCCTACAATTGGTTAATAAACTGTACGCATGGAGAGAAGTCTTAAACATCTTAATACAACCATTATTCTCACATGCAGTACTGCAACACGGCTGCGAGACAACAGAACAATAAACTGATAAAAATGAGTCGATTCCTGAGTTTTTCTACAAAAGCACTTTATTAATCGAGCAAGTTTTCTCTTTTTCAGAATGGAATGATATGAAAGATCTTAAGTTGAGAGTCCGTCTCCTTTGGAGATGAAAAACTTGAAAGGCAAAATGAATAAAAGCTGACGTTTTAAAAACTCAAAATGAGTTGAAAGTGCTCAGTCCCAGCCCAGCTTCTTTCACAGAGGCGTGGGAGAGAAGGCCTGGCTCAGACTGCTCCAGGTCCGGGCAAAAGCCAACTTCAGACCAGGTTTACATTTCTTGCCAAATGATCATTGGCAACATGTAAGGAGGGCGCCAAAAAAAATTACAATGCGCCAAATTTCTACAGTAGAAATCAGAGAGAAACATCAGCAGCATCCTCAACCTCCAATTACTCAACCTTCCTTTAACTTTGAATACACGAGCCAAAGCTGAATCTGAAGGAGTGTTGGGCAAAGTGGTCAGCACAGGCAGTCCTTGAAGATCATAGTTGAATTGTGAAGTGGTTCTGACATCGTGCTATAGCTTGATGGTGCCAGTGGGCAGGCTGCTATTACACAGTCTGTAGTAGCGGAGGTCATTCACCAGCCGCTGCACGCTTTGAGTGAACGAAGGCAGGTCCTTGAGAAAGAAAACAAAAGAGGAAGTGGAACATTAATTTAAAGAAGAGAAAGTCGTCAACAATGTTCAGAGTAGAGAGGACCTAAACACAACGTTCAGAACAATGACAAAAAACAAGCTCTTAGCGCTGGTTCAGTCTATATGATTTCTTTATGAAAGCTAGCGGACAAGCATCAACTACGTGGCTAAAGGCCCTGCGCAGCCGCATGGGTGTTATATGTACAAAATCATTCTCACTTGTTCAAGTTTGAAGTTGCGAGCGAGAACACCTCGTTGGTTGCTGTCCACACCCTGGCAGCCATTGAGGAACTCTGGCATGAAGGCTGAGTAGAAGGCATCAAAGTCCACAGAGGCCATGTTGTAAATAGCCAGGGTGATTTCCTCCTGGAGAAGGTCGTGACTTTTATGTAGAAGGACCTGCAGCAGCACGTTGATGAAGTGGAAGAGCATCGAGGTGCGGAACAGCTTCTAAAGCACAATGAACCAAACAAAACAATGTCAATGGAGTTTATACATTGGTTAGAATTTGCCTTGTAGCCACTGAAATATTGCAACTAGATCTATCAGTATCTTCATATATGTTGGCTGATATGAAAACTTTCTTCTACAAAATTTTGGGGAAATTTAGAAATATGTAATAACATAGTTTGACCAGCAGAGCGCGCTCCAACTCCACTGTGTACAGTCTGTATAACAGCTGAGCAGACAGACTACAGGGTGCAGAGGTGCTGAGTCTGGTGAGTGTTTGTTTGGATATTCTTACACAACATTCTAAGTATTGTATATTTCTTTTTCATAAATTCTAATGTGTATACATTTTTTTTTCTTTTAAACATTTTTATTCATCCTTCTTCAGTCCTGAAATTAATGTAAATTTCAATGAAGCAACAGTTGGTACGTGTGGACGTGATCGGAAAAGTTGCCCCTTGAGTAAAATCTGCTGCAAAACGGCAATGAGTGAGACTGTAGGGTGAAGAAGTGATGCTTCAAATCCAAAAACAACATTGATATGAAAGCCCCACTTACTCTGTGATACAACTTGTGTTTGCTGTTGAGTGACTCCAGATAGGAGATATTCTGCTTGAAGATGTGGATGTCAGGCTGCAAGAAAGACTGTCCGAAAGCCTGGCAAAGACGTTCAAGCAGTGAGAAAAGCTTGATTTAGCTACATTTAACAATGCATTTGTCAGTTATTTTACAATTTTACATCAACTGTATAGCTAAACAGTTTTTCTCTGGAAGGAAAATTCTGACATTTCTTGTTATATGACGATAAGTGAAGGCACAGGAAAACACACACCTGCATGGCAGCGGTGAACTGGGCCTCGTTTTCCATTGCATCTTCGGACGCTCCTCTTTGGACACTTGTTAAGACTGAATTCTTAAAGAAGTACCTCCAGTTTTGGTGTAGTATTTGGTATAGCAACTCAAACATCTCTGCCTTGACATCTGGAGAAGGCCGCTATCAAAGACAAGAGTATGATTGACAAGTGACGTCACATGTAATCAGTACAGAAACAAACCAAACCAATGTTTAGGTGGAATATGGTTACTCATGAAAGTGAACAACTGACCTCTGCCACAATTGGGTAAACCTGCTCCATGCACAGAGAGAGGATGCTGGGTAGGAAGGGCTTGAAAGCTTGACCGGGCTCTTGCACCACCACTTGCAGGATTTTCAGGAACTTCTGTACCACTCTACACCCTGCACTGCCCTCTTGCAAAATACTGGCTGCCAGCTGTTCCCTAAAACACAAGTGACATTACACCAAAGATCTGAGATTACCGCTTAAACATTTCTGTACAATCCATCTCAACATGATGCAATATTACATCACTACCACTTCACTAATATTAGAGATATAGTTAGGCTAGGCAACTTTTTTTTTTTTTTTTACCTGGTGAACATGCTGAGGAAAGTATGGATGATTTGCCCGGTGAAGGCAACGCCCATCTGGACCCGCAACGCCTGAAATAGCGTCAAGAAGAAGGCCAACATCTCATCCGTCACATCTGGGAAGAGAAAAGAATTAAATATGGCAATTCAAACAACCTTTTGAGAGAGAGAGAGAATGAAAGAGAGAAAGAGAGACTGACCTGGCTGCTGAATAAACACTGGGAAAAGGCTGAGAGACACTTGGACAGACTCCTGAAGACTCTGATAACAGATCTGACGGGATTTTGTGGATTCCCCTGAGATGCTGTCCACTATGTCTCTGAGCACAGGCAGAGTTTGCTGTATCACTGCTTTCACAAGTAAAAAAGAGGCAGAAAAGGGCATTAGAGGAGGACAAGGCACAACTCTGTTGTCAATATCAGCAGTGTAAAAGTAAAACATAACAAAAACAGAAGAAACAAAGATATACTGACCATTATTCATATCAGGGCGCCGTGGAGGAATGTTCACTGTTCCTCTTAAAGTACGATATTCCCGAGTTAGTGCTGCCAGCAGGCTGGCGTGGTTGCTGGACCGCGTTTGCCACTGCTGCTCATTCTCAGGTAAATTTGGCCATGGAAGCAGCAGCATGTTGGATAATGCCCTACACACCAGCAGGTGAGCCTGCAGGAGCAGAGACACAAAGAGTTATAACTTCCAGAGGGACATTAAAAGAGCTTCAAACGACAACCTTCATGTGGGGTTGCACTACAAGATATTCAAAGTTCATGTCAAAAGTGAGTCAAACTATCCTTTATTATAGCTCCTGAAAATAAAAGCAACAAACCTCTTGGGGGAGTCTGCGGGTCTGATTCTCTGTAATGAGGTTGAAGATGTTTTGAACAGCTGGCAAAGTCACCAGAAACACCGGTCGCACTGTGGATGTTATAGAAACCATCAGATGGCAGGCTGAGAGCAGCAACTTTTCAGGTACCTGGAAACAAAGAGAGAAGTTAACAGCTAATAACATCAACTCTGCTTTCTATTACAATACCAGCATATGTATATATTTTAAAATGATTACGCAGACTTCTTTTGAATGAAGGAAAGACATGCCGCTCTACATTCAGTCTAAACGCAAATCTTCTTGTAACTAAATACACCTGAGACAACATCTAGAGGTTTTAATGAGTAGCTTCTTTTTTTTGGAGATACAGCAGTTCTGTCTCCCAATCTGACAATCTCTATATAAACATATAAACTATAAACATCCTCCCTCCGGTCTTCACAACAACTGGCTTTGATAATTTCAAATCCTGCAGTTGTTGGAAACAATCTTACATTAGTGTACAAACTGAAGTGAATAATGTGCTGAAATAGCTGAACTAAATCATTGCTTTCATTCATCTTTCAAAGAATCAGACTTCTACTTTGTCACCAATGTTTTTTTTAAGTCCTATTTTCAGGCGCTTAGTGCTTTCATCACAGCGCTGACACCAGAGAGGTGACAGGAAATGAGGGAGGAGAGTTGGGGAGAAACAACGTGTAACAAAAGTTTCTGCCGTTTGCAGTCAACGCGTCAACTTCTAGGCCAGCAGGGCAACTTAATGTAGATCTTAGCGTGAGTTCAATAAATAAAAGAATCTGAGTTTTGATTTATGACACCTGAAAGAACATATATTGTGAGTATTGGGGGAAGTTACCTTAGCTGTGATGAGTGGACTACTGGCATCTATTGCAGAAGTGATGAGGTTGATGAACTGGCTCTGGTTCTGACTGTGGACTTCACTGTAGAACTGTGCAAGCCAATGAGAGTAGGCTTGCAAAGCTGCGAGGGCCTGTGCATGTCTGTTAAACACACACACACAACACACACAGACACAGTTTTTCAGTGGGTTTGGTTAATGCTGTGAAATGTGGTTCAGTGTCTCACTCGACACAAACACTGCAGCTGTTCACACAGTTCCCCATTTCTCTTACTGAGCCGTTATGTCTTGTTATTTTTAACTGCAACTTTTGTAAAGAACTCAATGTCACACATACTTTTAATCATGCAATACTTACACATCGATGAGGTCGGGCTTGAGCACGGAAGGCACAGCGGTCTCCAGGTCGTAAAGGCTGGTCTGAGAGCCATAGCATGTCACTTCGACCAACCTTGAAAATTACAATATTGTAATTAAAATTCTATTCTTATTGAGGGAAATTAACCAGACATCAGAAAGCAAAGTGTCAGAGCACCGACCTCTCCACCACTGTGAGGGCGTCACTGAAACGTGCCGCAAAGACTTCTCCGATGAAATGCTCAGCCAAGCGCCCGACAGCTTGAAGTAGTGAGCTGAGGTCCCTGAGAGAACAGTGAAGTCGACGGCAGTCATTCTCTGCAGAGATGTTCAGCCTCCGACCTGAAAGATACACATTATGACAGTTCATTTACAGATTGGATTCCACGGAATTACAATCACTGGATGTGATGTTAACTACAATACCAACACATGTGAATATTTCCTTACTTGTGCCAGAGGTGACAATAAACTGCCGCAGACCCATGTACACATCCAGGTTCTCTTGAAGAACTGGAAACTTGAGAGAAAAAAAGAAAAATGAAGAATGAAGCTGCCACTGTGATGTATCAACAAACCATACATGCTGATTGCATTTATAATCAATAGAATAGAATAGAATTAAAAAGAACATATGTAACACAGTGATTCTGAAAGTTGGACAACGAATTGACAACCTTCTGCATATTTCTCAGCCATTTATTCATTTATAAATTTAGAACATTTTTGAAGCTTGTAGGCCTTCATACAGCTACCAAATAATTCAGATCCCTTACCAAAGTTGAGAACGCATGGGATGGGAGCAGCTCCATCACCTTGGCAACCACCTCCAGACTCTGACGCAAGTACCTTTGCCACTCAGTCTGTTGCTTTAGTTATCAAATGAAGGACATTCAGGTGTTGAAGGGGAAGATGTAAACGTTTATAATGTTAGCAGCTCTATTAAAAGATGAATATGCTAATAGACTTTTATCATGCACTTCCTGAGGCAATAAAAGATACAGACAACATATGAAGTGAAAAGGTGCAAATGTCAGATTGTGAAATGTATGTAAAGTGGTCTTACGTCATCATCCAGAGTCTCATCATCCAGTTCTTCTAATTGAGCCTGATTGTATCTGAACTGTATGCGATTCAGTACTTCCCTTAACAGAAGAACCAAGGCATCTTTGTACCTGTCCAGAAACACATCCAGTTATTCAACGGGCACATTCAAAACAAAACCCATGACAAATAAATAACCATCTGGCTTTTTCCCCGCTTGATTTTCCACCTATTATACGGTTACATTAATCAACATTAAATCACTTAAGTTTTGGCAAACCGACATATGAGAGAATGAAATTTTTTCGAGCGACTTACCTATTGAGAGCACTTTCTCTATCAGCTAGTCTGCTTTTGATTTTGGTTGTGAGAAAATCCAAAAACACGCTCCATATATCCAAACAAGCAAAGTAGCCTTCATGTGTAGGCTGAAAAAGCAACGAGAAGTCAGTTAAGTACTCTGCCAGAAGTCATATTTTGCCCGGCATCTGTAGTAGTAGATACTCTGTGTTGTACTGCATAAATATTTAAATCATTAACATTATCATCACCTGGTTGAAGGTGTACTTGAAAAGCAGGGCAAGAAACTCTACAATTGGAAACTGAGGACTGGACTCGATCCGCCTCAAGTGAACGCTGACAAACAGGCGCAGAAAATCTGTGAACTTTTCCAAGTAACTGCAAGATGAAACAGAGAACATTCACAATAAAGAAACATGAGCAATCATGCAGACTTAAGTTACTTAATTTAGATTGTGCTGGGAAATCATGATTCTATTTCAAAAACAATGCTGGATGTCTACATTGTCAGAGGAAGTCACATTAGCCAACCGTGATTTCCATCTTGACACACTAGGTTGTCAAAGATGAGGTAAATTGTTTTCTTCATGGTAACAGTCTTGCATAGAAACCGAGTTTGCTAAATCTCTGCTTGAAACTGATTCAAGGGAGTCAATTAACTCATTAATGAATAACTTGGTATATACTAAAAAAACCTACATCTAATATGAATATAGAGACATGGGATTATTCTCAGTCGCTGTCAACCCTCCATAAAGTTTTACTTAATAGCATCATTCAGAAGTGAATGACATTTATATACACAGGTAGGAAGAACAATTGAAATGCATGTGACAGAGCTGATGTACATGGTTGTATAGAGCCAGTGTACAGTGCATTAATGATGATTGTTTTGACAGATGGACCACAAAGTAGAACCTCAGCGACACCTCTAACTACTAAATAGGTTTGTGTGCAAGTATAACCAGCAGCAGACTACAGACTTGAAACTGTTACGGCAGAATACATTCTCTTGTCTGGGGACACACTGTCAACTCAGGGACAAACCTCTCATCAAGTTCCTGGAGGCGACTCTTGACTGTATGAGCATTATTCTCTCGTGTCAGCCTCTGCAGAAGAAAGAACGTCTGCTGGAACATGCGCAGCAGGTACTCCTCAAAATCTATTGGCACACAGTTCTTTGACACCAGTTCATTGATACAGGTCATGGCGAGCACACCAAGCCGGGCACGATCCACCTTGCTGCCCTCACTCTGCTGTCCATGTCGTCCTCCTCCATTTGATGTTGGTGGCATTGTCCCTGGGTTAAGCTGCCCATTAGAGGAAGAGGAGGTGGAGGAGATGAAGGATCCCATCTTCGCCTTTGTTCGCAGATCACAGCCAAAACGTGCAAAATGAAAAATGGATGCCAGCAGGGTGGGTGTGATGCTTGTGGATAGAGGGATCCAGCTGAACAGGTGAGCCAAACACTCCAAAACGAGACAACAGAGCTGTTGACTCTCATTGTCCAATGTTGCCATAGGCTGGCAGAGCAGCTTTGAATACTGGCTGCCCTGAAACAAACTGCCCAGCAATTCCACTGATAGATTCAAGAGACACAAAATGGCCTGGTTAACACACAGCTTGCGGTTGTCAACGTCAGGAAATACAAACAAGCAACAACTGGTCCATCAGTATTACTACAGCACTAGTAAGTTTTTTCGCAGTTTTATGTAACTAAGGACAATTCACTCACCACTTTCCCTCGAGGTGGGTGACGGTGGCGGGGTTGAAGCTATGACACTGTGTTTGTCCCAGTACGTCTCCAGGATACCTGCAAAACAACAAGTGACAAGAACCCAATTATTCACAACTACTGAAAGTTTAACACCAAAAGCTTATCCTGATTGGCGGACTGTCTCTTCAATTTTTGGAAGATTTTCTATACTAGATAAGTCTGGTATGACGGGGCAAGAGCACAAACAATTCAGTGTATAAGCACGTATAGTTACGCCAGAATGTCTCTCTCTGTATCTGTAAAGAGCATGATTTGTTGTCTTCTTCTTCTACAATGGTTTTATTTGAGGACTACAACATGTTGGTGAGTTGACAATTGAGTGAGTGAAGTAAGATTACTCGGATGCATCCAAAAATAAAAAATAAAATAAGTAAGATATAACTGAGTGGTTACAAAATAAACATAAAAGTATTTTTACATAAAATATCTAGTATGCGGTATTTTGCGCCATTACGCCAGCAAAGCCACTCTCCTTCCCTGATGTACACACACAGTTACCTCTCCATTTACAATAGGCAAAGTACAGAAGGTTGTTCTCACCTGTCAACAGTCCAAGCACTGTTGGTACCTGATCCAGCAGCAGTTTACGCAGCTCATCTTTCCTGGCAACACTTAAGTCTTCTCGAGGGCACGCAAGTTCCTCCGACGTGGTTTTCAGCATCACCAACCCTAATGGAGCCAGAGCTGGCGACTGGATTAACTGCAGGTCACAACAGATTGACAGACAACCGCTTGTAAATAAGAAGCTTTACAGAGGTTTCCCCACAACCCTGTGTCACCCAAAGAGTGTCTCAGTTATCATTTTATAAATTTAATAAGACTAAATAATAAAAACTATCACAGCAAATATAAAATGTTTGATGAGTGTTGCTGTTAAATTGATCACAATACAAGATGCATCAGGATTTCTGTTCTGTGGCCTACCGACCTTGAACATTTTCTAATTACTCAATTACTTTTCTCTCTCTGAGAAGAAAATAATTCAGTCTCTTTTTGTTGACTAACTGTCCGTTAACAGCAGAACTAGTTTTCAAAAGTGTGGCAAGAAGGTATAGTCCACCAAGCAGCAGCACAATGTTGTGGTCAAGATCGACCAAGAAAAGAACTGTCTCACATGTCTCAATTTAGCTTCTGCACTGAAAATGTTCATACCCAGTCACATCCTCATAGCTTACAGGAACTGCGGTCTTTAATGTTCAGTATTTAATGAATAGAATATGTGCGCTTGCATCATTGAAGTCAACAGGGACTGTGTGGTGAGACTTGCATACAAGTTCTTAGGTAGGGTTCTGCAGTAATTTCTGTAGCACATCAATCAGCACATCGCTATTGAACAGCTTAACCAATGACATCATATCTGCAGGGCTTACCTGAAGCGTATTTGAAAAGAAATCATGGTAAAACATTGGCCAGTCCTGGCGACCAATGTCCACAATGACTTTGCAGAGTTTATTACGGATAAAATATGGCACAGATTTGTGCTGTGCAAGGAGAAGTTTGGGCAAACAGCTGCGAATCTCCATCTTGTCTTGCGAAGCAATGCCCATCCACATCTTGTTCACGAGGTTCTGAAAGTCAAGGTGGACAGTCAGCTCAGAGCTTTTTTATACAAAAAAGTATTTTGTAACAGTTCTCAATAATCTGTATAGATTTGTATTGACACATGTATTACAAACATAACTTTGCAAGATGTATGCATTGAAGGATGTGATAATATGTCACAGGAAGTTCAGCCTATCATTCAATTTAATATGTATAGCATAATTACTTTTGTGGAATAAAAGGAACACGGAAACACCAAATAGCACAACACCAATAATCTTCAGTTTTTTCAGTGCCAAAAAAACATTTTTTTTTCTGTGTATGTAATAAAAGCACTACACAGCACAATGAACATAAAATCTCTGACCTACAGGACTTACTTCAAATACTGTCAGGCTGTACATCATTACATACTCATTCCGAGTATTAGAGAGGAAGAACAAGCAGTGGCGCCATGCTCCAGTCTGCTGTGCAAAATTATTCAGCAACTCTTCTGCAGAAACAAGGAAGTAAGCATGATCAGTGATAGAGGTGGAA
This sequence comes from Macroramphosus scolopax, assembly GCA_901007825.1. Taxonomy (NCBI): domain Eukaryota; kingdom Metazoa; phylum Chordata; class Actinopteri; order Syngnathiformes; family Centriscidae; genus Macroramphosus; species Macroramphosus scolopax. The sequence continues at coordinate 36,874 of CAAKHC010019567.1, read as the reverse complement.
GACAATGCCATACTTCCGTTGCAGAGTGCAGACAGACTGAAAGTAACGCATCAAAACACAAGAAGAGAAACAGAATCATGAGAAAATCAGCTCACATCACAGTAAACCCTGCAGTGAGAGCCAAATGATGACCAAGATAGTCATTGCAATAAACTAATAAACAAACCCAAACAGCAAAGGACCTGACTTACCTATTTCTCTTTTTCGTTCGTTGGTCGTGCAGCTGTGAAAGAACTCTGTCATCAGGCTCTCAAGGGCACGTAGTGATGCCTCCTCTGAAGCCTGGAGAATAATAAAAGTCAAAGTGCTTAATGCACCTTTTAAAAATAAACATAATCCAAACACGTGAAGGCTGTATTTGACAGAACCAATAATGTATTAGCAGGACATCAATCAAATTATCTGTCAATAAAATATAATGTTCTTTCTGCATTGATGCAGACCAATAATATGCCTTGAAAGACCACTTCTAATGAAAAGGGAAAAACAACCCTGAAGTTGATGAGAACCAAGAACCAATCATTGCCATTATAATATCTTGTTTACATGACTGAGCATTTAATATGCTTGGTTCTTATTAATCAATTCGTGGCAGGCACTTGCAGGGGTTTGTCTAGTCTTGCTCAGTGAGCTGACACTTCAGATGTTCACTCCTGCTTATTACATATGGATCAATGTTTGTCACGGATGATTTGGCAAAGTCTCATTGAAATAAGGTACACAGCAGCGAACTGATTTGCACAAATGGTTCAGGCTGATAAGGATCGCATGATAACCACAGGCTTCAATTTGTCATCCAAGCGAAATCATGGTGAAAACTACCTTTAATCAATTTACG
>CAAKHC010019567.1:17242-36016 GCA_901007825.1 Macroramphosus scolopax | reverse complement strand
TAATCAATTTACGTTGTCGTTCCAATGTGACACGTTCACATGAGGGGGCAGTTAACTAAAACCAGTTAACTAAATAAAGATTTTAAAGAGCCGCTCCTGTGGCATGCGGATCGGAATTCCTCAAATGAGCCACAACTTGCCGAGGCTTAACACAACTCGGAGGAAATATTCAGTTTTGCAAGATGGGCGTCTTGTATCGTGAAATGGCTTAAGGAGCTGTCATATGAAATACCTGTCCTCACGCAAACCGTTACATGATTTAACCGGATTCGAGGACCGTAGTGCGTACACTCATACGCCATTAGCTATATGGAAATACATTTAAATAAATTATCAAAATAACGTTAGGTCTTCCTGTTTCAGTGTACGAATCAAGAGCGTGTGCTCCACGTTAGCTGTTAGCAAATATAGCAGGAATACAGCCTGAATAAATAAACAAATCATACGTGTAAAACTGTACTTACCATGTTTAGCAAGCTCTGATGTTTTCTTCGGTTCAGTTAGTCTGTGATTAATTGCAGTAATATGCCAACCTTGAGTTAGTGAGCTAGCCAGATCGTCGGCTAACGTTAGCTTAGGTGTTGCTGGCTAACGAAACTGCAGAGGTTGTTCATCATGGTCTGCTCGCTTGTTTAGTTCGCTACTTCACAAACTAATAACTGAGCGGCCCCAACCGGGAGTTTACTTTGCTTACAACGTCAAACATTGACTTATTTCAGCATTGCTCGAATCTAACTCGTTTTCTTTTAGCAAGTAAATGACAAATAAACAAGCTACGTGAAATTGCTCTGCATTGGCACAGAATGCATTTACCAGTTAATTTTAAACATAGAATTTCGGTTTCCGGGCAACAGCTATTATTACTGGCTCTAGCATCGGAGACATGTGCAACATGAATTAGCTTAGTCACGTTATGTTTGTGTACTGAAGTGTTTATGAAGCTAGTTTATGTTACCCAAATGCTATCGTTGCAGCGGATGGCTTACTCAGTCGCTAGCTTGTCTAGGCATAATTTTTGTTAGCCAAGTTAGCTGTCAGGCGAAGACATGACTCCAGGGCTGTCGCTCGCGACAACTTGCCTCAACCGTTTGTAATTTCGAAGCGGGTTAATATGCAAAGCTAGGTTATTTTGACAAATTCGTAATAACACTGATACTATGCGAGCTTGTGCCTGTTATCCCCCTCGTCAATGTTTAGGGCGGCTCAGGATATAAAGGTAGCTTGCTGGTTACAGGGCTTACTTCGCAACTTCCTCTCTTGCTGCAGAAATCAACCAACCCAAATCAGCCTGAGAAAAGTCACAATAACAGCATAGATATCCGGTTATACCTTTCAAACTACAATACGTTTTCAGTAAGTCAAAGCTTTTTAGTATCACTGTCAATCACTATCACTAAACAATATATGCTAGAAAATCATCAAAAATCTATTGGCACGTTATCATAAACTGCAAAATAACATACAATATAGTGAAATACAATGGAAAAGTAATTGTTTATTCTGATATACATGGAAACATGTAAAAAAACAAAACGGATTTGAAGCAGCAGAATTAAAAGTTAATTTACCTCGTCGAAATTAAGATCAAACTTAATGACGGGAGACTATTTGGGCCACTGTAAAAAAAATCTGTTTTGACATTGTTTTCAGTATTCTGAGGGGGAAAACAAATCAGTATTCTTACTTTAAATTCCAAATTCTGAGACAAAGTAAGAATTCTGAAAAAAAGTCAGAACAGATTTTTTTAACAGTGGCCTTAATCCTCTTCTATATGATATGGCAAACTATAATCTATATAATACACTACATAACTACAATTTAAAAATAGTGTAGATCACAGACTTTAACATCAAGTTAAATATATTTGCTTCAAAGATAATTTCATGACCAGATATTTTTACATGGCTCTTTGTTATTAATTCTGTCACTGTTGACTGCTGAGTTAATTTTACTCAGAATGAGGACTGTGGATTTTGTCCCCCACTGCTTATGTCGAAATCGCACTATAAACAGGAAGCAAGTACACTGAGATACAATTGTGCACTTATGAACATATCAATTAATGTGTTGATATCAGGTACAAAAGTCTCATGTCATCCATCGCTAAAATGAGGCTTCAACAGTTAGACAAATCAAACATTTACCTTCTTTACAGTTCTTTTATTATAAAACTGCTCCTTGGTGTTTTCACAAACAGAAGTTGGAAGAACAGTAAAACAAAGAGGAAAAAGACACTCTTAAAAAACTTCTCTTCCAAAAAGTAATTTGGGCAAAAGTGTGGTTTATGCTTATGGTCAGAGAAACTATTGCTAAAGAATTTCTGGTCAAAGTAATCACATTCTAATGCAGAAATGACATAAGAGCAATTCAGCATGTCTGCTGATCACTGTCAGTTTGCCAGAGACATTGTGTTGTAGACGTACTGAAAAAGCATTCGGTCAGTAAAGTGTTCTCGATTTTCGCAATGAAGGATATTTACATCGTATAAGTTAATGTTTTATAATTCCATGCTGCCATTCTCAAAGGGAGAACCACTATGAGCATTTTATGCATCTTCAGTTGGATTCTTTCTCCTTACTTAGTTCATTGCTACGGTCACCATCTGTGTCATTTTTGTCCATGGTGTGCTGTCTTTGTGCCTGCATGCTATAAGCCCAGGCTCTGTCCACACCTTGTCCCTCAATCCTGCAGGGTGTCCAGTCTGGGAACGGGAAACGACCAGCTACCACCAAGGCATCATCGGGAAGCTCAGCCTGTAACTTCTCCTGCAATAATGACAGCTAAAAACACAACAGCACAATCAAAGGTTACTGAATATGAAACTGATGAGACACAAAAGTGCATTACGGCATTGCAAATGTTTTTGAAAAGAGGCTGCTTTTTAAACAATAGCTGTCTAAGTGGTGGAAATTCTAGTCAGAAGTATTTGTAGAGATCGCCGTCATCAGTATGCTACCAAACATGATTAAAACCATCACAACAAATAGATACTGCCAACCCAATTAAATTGCTTCACTTACGTTCTGAGATATCTAAAAAAAAGACACCTCATAATCGCAGAAATGTTTTTGTTTTCTGTAATGTCTGCAGGTGACCCACCACACCTAATCTTATCTGGAATTTAAACATCTAATAGTAATACTCCATTACTGTAATACTTTCTAGCTATACAATATATTGAGATGATCTATAGATTATATCTTGCTATTTATTGTTTTACTCACCACACTAGGAGCTAAAAACACTGTGATATTCTTGCATTCTGTCAAATCGACCTGTGAGGAGACATAAATCTGCTTTACATATGATTTTTAACAATCCCATTTAATAACAATGTTATTCAGTGTTCACATACAACAAAGACATGATTTACCCCTTGACAATGTTAAATTAATGGTAGCAAAGTTTCCTCTTTAAGAAATGGCTGAATACACATGTGAAAATTTTTTGCGTATGGTTTAATATGGATATTTGGTGAATTAATAGCAGTATTCGTAATGAGATACTCATTTGTTAACTTAAGTGTTGCAATCGTTAACAAACCAGAAGTGTTTCTAATGCTTTAAAACAAATGTCAAACCTTCCAGAGATCTTCTCGTCGGTACGACACTTTCCCATGATGCCCTGCTCTCCATGCATGAAAGCGGGCCAAGCGCAAGAGCCAGGGGTTGAGCTCGTAACCAACAGCAGGAGCGAAACCCTGCTGATGTGCTTCCAATACCTTCAGGGTGAAAATGACCACAATCAAGGTTTTGCTTCCCAGTGCAGAGATGCCAAATACCGTGCTTATATACTTACAATGCGGCCGTCACCGGATCCCAAATCCACCAGGCCTCCCTTTCGACCCCTCAGCAATGTCATTACATGATGTACTTGGGCTTTGCTGGCAGGTATGTATGGGACCTGCATATTAGAGTGACTTTGAAAATGGGTATTTTTTCAAGCCTGGAGGTTACACAAGCGGTTACATCAATAGTTATTCAAAGTGTTACAAAGTTGTAGATCATACCTGGAGCTTCAACGGGACTCTTCGGAACCCTGGTTGCAGTATTCCTACCCACATAGCATATACAGCAAGCCCGGTGCCGGCAGCTATCTGAGCAACATCCCAACCTCTGAGTTCCCTGGTTTTGAGCTCAGCAAAAACCTTGTCTGGTGTATCCTCATCCATTTCTGCATGCAATCTGGTGAGGCGGGGATATGGCAATTTCATTATGTCTGCTGCCAGTAAACATGATGGTTCGAAAGTCATTAAAAGTGTTTTATATGTTTAGAGTTCCCTTTCTCTTTATACCCATCCAGTAATATTCTTTGAACTAAAAGCCTGCAGAAACTAATGACTCACATTAGCACCTTTGGAGACTATACTGCTCTAGAGAAAGAACATATACACAATATAAACGCAGTGTAAAGCCTCATTCGTTGGAAAAAAATGCTAGAATAGATAATGAACGATTATCTATTCGTTTAGGCAAAATTTTGTCAAATAATGAATTTACTACCTCGAAATACCTCTGTTACAGGCGTGTTGTAGCAGCAGGTTGAGGGTCACATGCCAACAGTTGTTATTTTCTTTATCGTTACGTTATCCGACACATGTACCGTAATCATTAGCAAAAACAGCGGTTCTGTTATTAAAGCTTTTATTGACCTACAGGAGCCGGCGGACATATTACCCAGTCGGACCAGTCCCCCTGCAAAGTATTCCGTTTACGCGAGTTTACTTAAAGTTCCGGTGTTGTGTCGAAGTCTGTTTCCCGATAGAATTGTGTTTCCCAGTGATGCCACATAAACACTTGGGTCTCGGACTCAGGTTATGGTTCGGTGTGGCAGAGAAATACGGCTGGAGTTGGTGGGTTACTACATTATTTATATTAGATAAATTCCTTAGGTTCATATATTATTTATATTATGCATTCCAGTCCAGCTATTGGACAAATGCTTGCACTGTAACAAATTACCAGAGAATTATTCTGTTTGTTAGATTTCAGTCTTGCATTTGATAACATTGATCATGGTATATTGTAATCAATCAAATTGACAACTGGGTGGGTGTGGTGTGCGGTGCTTGAATGCTTTATTGCTTGCTTTATTTTTGTAGTTTTGGCAATTTTGTGAGTCATTTGTATTTGGCTTGGGTTAACTTTATTCGTACCTTCTACATTTTTGATTTTTCTGCAATCAAACTGCTTTGCTTGTTTTTCTTAATTATTCCAGTTGCTATTAAAACTACATTTATTACTTAATGTCCACTATCATCAGATGCTTATGCAGCAACATGTAATTTTCAGCTCCCTACTCAGGCAGATCTGTTCCAGAAGGGCACAACAGAATGAGATGGAGAACTTTCCAACTGAAGGATCACTATTGCTACTGTTTGCTTGCTGCATCTTTTAAAAGGCTTCATTGACAGATTTTCTTTTACTGTGCCATCAGGTCTGTTCTGACCTTGTTTTCTTGCAGGACTTCCATATTTGGAAAGCAAAATGAAAGTCAACTGAAAATAAAATAGTGAGCAGAACACTTTTATTTGAAACAACATACACATACATGAAAAAATATCATTTAACACTGAGAATTTTCGGGGTAAAAAACTCATTGAATCCTGTTTCATGTGTAAATCATCCCTCAACTCTGTGATATAAAATATTATGGTTCTAGAAAAAGACATGCATTAAGCTATAACACCACTTGAACCAATGGAGGAAGAACGTCCTGTCAGTCGCTGTCTGCATCATCACTGAGGATTCCTTGCAGGTTGGCCCAGTCCTTAGCTTTTCTGCAACCATGTCTGTTTTCCTCATCACTATCAGACCCGGAATTCAAAGAGCGCTGATATCGAGAGGATGGAGGCCCATGTTGTTCCTGGTGTGCTGAGGCTCCTCTCCGTTTAGGTCGACCTGAGAGAGGTATCCACAATAGATACAAAATGCTAATGACTGAGAACCTAACAGTCTCAATCGACACCTACGTATAGCTGCTATTAACTAGGTGCGGTTTGCTCAAAGGTAAATATAAATGTACAGTTTAACAAGCATCAAATAACTAATCAAAACCAAACCCATGAGAAAAGTGTGATAAGCGATACCAAAAATGACAGATATGATCTGTAGGAAAACTGGAATATGGCATGTACTGGAGTTTTGCTTTGATCAAAGTCCCATCAGCTGGTGTGGAGGGGGCAGAACTTATTGTCAATACTGCAATCTGCCACCAGGGGGCGTTCTAGATATTTGGCTTCACTACTGGTGAACTCTTACATTGTCCATCTTTGCTACTAGGGCCCAAGAAAACCAACTAGTTACCTTGTGAAGCAATGATGTTGTTGACATCAAGCTCAGCCAGTTCCTGAGCTTCCTCTCTCTTCATGCGGGCTTTTTTGCATTTCTCAATAGATGGCTGCCCTGTATGAGAAAGGCAATTCATGAATGTTATTACCCCTGTTGGGGGTTTAAATGTCCGAAATGCGTGTCTGTTGTGTGTGAATGTGATGTTCCAATGCCACTAAAGAACAGGTCAAAGAACACAACCACAACATTAAGATGTATTCTCTGGAGGTCGAAAACATCCATTTTGTACAGTTTTACCACTTAAAATCCAATGAAATAAAGTCTTCAAAATATCTTATTATTAGCCAGTTGGAAATCTAATTTGTGATATGTAGTCAGTTGTCTGGTGATTGTATTCCCCACTAACCTTCAACACCAAGATCTTCCAGTTCCTTCTTCAGAACATCCACCATAGAGCGAACAGAGCGACAGTGATCGAGGAGCTTCTTGTAATTCCTCCTCACGCCACAAAGGCCAATGTAGCGTTTGAGCCTCACGATTGTTTTGTTATCCGCCTACATAAAGAAAGAAAGGGTTGAGCACTAACAGACAAAAAAATTACATTTAGCTTTCAGTCAGGAAGACCACAACATATTGAGAACCAACAAGTTGAAAAGCAAAACAAATGACTTGTCTAAGATAGAAGATTAATTCAAAATGAACTAGTGTACTTCTGATTCTGAGGTTATGCATGGGCTCACCTTTTGACCTTTTGCTCTCCCATCGTCCTCTTTTCGCACACTTTTCTTCTTTTTAGGTACTTCCACTTTTTCTGTCTTTTTATCATGCTCATCATCCAAAGAAGGAAGAGACGGATCAGAATCCGGCTCTTTAAGTTCCTTTTTCTCTAGGTCTTCTTCTGTATGTCACAACAGAAAGTCTAGAATATCATTTCTATTTAATATAAAACGTGTTTCTAAGCTCATGTAAGCTTGCATAGTCACCTCTTTCACTGTCACCGGACTGATTGCTGTTGTGTTTGTCACTCTTATCCGACTTGTCATCTGCATCACTTTTGTCATCTGCATCACTTTTATCCTCTTCATCACTCTCTTCTTTTTTTATTCCTTGACTCGTATTGCTGCTTTTTATCTCTTCAGTTATTTCCTCATCAGCAGAGTTGTCACTGTTAATCTGCTGTTTATTGTGTCCATTTTTCCTGTTTTGTGATTTTGTCACCTCTTGATCTTCATCCCCAGATCCAGTTTTAATCTGCTCTTCCTCTTCGCTCTTCTCACTTCCAGTTGGGCAGTCCTCTTTATCCTCTGATTCTGTCATTAGCCACATTTCTTTGTTTACAAAAAGGTGCAACAAAACACACTGAAACAATTTACAAACCTAACTGGGGAGAACGCAAACATGTTATAGGTAAAGTAAGTGTAAGAGAGTAACATTATCTTAATAATAATAACCCTAATATAGTACCTAAAATAGTTCTTTACAGAAGGATTGAATATACTCGGACAATGATTTAACCCACCTGATGATGAGCTGGACTCACAGCGGGATTTCTTTGGCCTGGACACGACCTCACCTTCACTCTCATATTCCTCTGCATTGTTTTCTCTCTTTCTTTTGTTTTGCGGCATATTTTCCTCCAACTCACTTCCATTTTTGCCATCTTCCTAGAAGGGGAATAAAATCCAGATGTGTGATGAGAGTAATGACTGCGGCACTCAGAGGCAAACATGAGCAATATTAGTAATAAGTAAAGTAAGTCAGATACCTGCATTTTCATGAGTTCCTCTACAGCCACCTGTTTCATGACATGTTTGGCTGATGAACTTAATGATTCACATCCAACATGTGCCAAATATCGTCGTTTTAAAATTCCTAAGGTCAGCGAGCTGAAATAAGACAGTAAATCAAGATTTGTGAGGGAGGAGGTTCATTTTAGGGGTTGATCGCTTATCTTCCTCACATAATTGTTCATGATACTCGTGTCAGATGGCATTCACAACATGTTACACGTGCTCTGCAACATGCACTCCCGCTGCTGTCACTCTCCAAGGCTCAGTCTGACTCAACACTGGCCCACCCGCAGCACTGAGCTTATGAGCGATCCTCAACTTTCCAAGCACAATTTCTTCAAGAGCAGCATGCAATAAAACCTACTCTGTGGTTTATAACAAGAACATGCAACAACCTTTTATACAAACTCACTATGTAATGTTTGTTTCTCTGTCCGTCTCATCCCGAACACAGACATCAAAGTGCATAACATTGAGCTATCAAAAGGTTTATTTAACCAAGTCCACACCATGTGAAAATATTCTAATACTTTGCATATATTTCACCAAATAAAGACACAATAATGTAGTGAAGTCTTTAGGTCAGTGGCTCAACAAACGTCTTGACTGTCAGAGCAGATCTAGGGTTAGATACCCTGAGATAAGTGTGTGTTGACTGTCTGCCTCCACTAGGGAGGTTATGTGATCAGTTTGGTTGGTTGAAAGTTTGGTTGAAAATCTAATATTTGTGGTTATGTTTCGACACTTATGATTGCAAAGAGATCTGCACTCTGAGTGCACTTTTAATTTGAAATGTTATTTTGGGTATCTGGCAGTTTTGGTGCTGTACTGTGTAATACGGGGAGTTGTTTATAATATTAACTCCATCCCGTTTAGGTTCGACTCTTGTTGCATAGACAGAAAATATTTCCTACCAGCAGGTGTCGCTCCTTGGTAGATTACGCTTGTCACTTTTAACTATTGTTGAGCTAGCTAACCCTTGAAGTTAATTTCCAGCACAGAACATCTTTCAAAACTAGCGTAGACGGACAATTGTCAAACTGCATCATTATTAAATGTTCGTCTTAGAGGTCAAATACCACTGAACCTCCGTGTTCAAATAGTGGTAACGTCAAGTTAACTGATAACCGCGTCCTGTCGTACATTGTGCAAGCAACTGTTTACTTTTTTTCTACTGTTAACTCAAGCACACGCTCTCAAAGCAAAACAACACTTCAATATTTAAAACCGTACCTTAGGTCTGGCTCATCACGGAGCTGCTCACACACAAATGTGCGGATTCTAGCAGCCTCCTTCATCTTTTGGCGGTGATGGTTTCATTTTGGCGCCACCTGACCAACCGGACGTGACGTGCCCAGCCAGCGATACGCCCCTCCATGATTATTGGTGTCCATACAGTATATACTGTAGAGTCTATCAACAGACTTTAAATGGTCCATTTAATAATCTAATAATTAGACATTTAATATCGAATTCAAACTGCTGTTTGTAGGCAATAATAGTATGGAAAAAGGGAAAATAAGGATAGAAAGCAAAGTCTGGATTTCTTAAGGAATTTATTCAGAACAATGTTGACCACAATTGGACGGAAGTTTTATTAGTGCACATTTCAAGGTGATTTTATAAAAGGGTATGAGACACATATTGCTCTCGTTTTTTACGTGTTGTTTCAGAGTGATTAGTTTCGCACAAGATATCTGTGAATATTTGAAATCCTCTCCCTGAGGGAAATAAAAATACAACCCAGGACTAATGGCTTTTATGATCAATGTATAGCCAATTGCTCAGAGCTGATTTAAGGGGTTTTGTACAAGACACAAAGCAAAAGTGAAAGATCATGGCTCAGAATAAATTGCAATACAATCACAGAACTGGTAGACAGGTCAAGGGTCGTCTTCAAACATTAAACTCAAATACAACTTCGATATTTAGTCATTTAGAGAAGTAAATTAAAAATCCTATGTGTGCTAGGGAGTGCATTATAGTCCAAAAATGTATGCTCACCTGAGCAATGGTTAACACTGCGTTTGCAAACAATACAAAAGTTAAATACAGAACAATAAATTAGGTTCATAAATTAATTAATAAAAACATCTGGAAGCAACAGCAGTAATAATTTAAATAAAGAAAATGGAGCTGCTCAACAATCTCATTCGTAGACAACCTCACTATGGCTACTCAGTTTTATTCCAGTGTTAACATGTCTAAGCTAAACTTCTGCCCATCACTGTCAAGCAGCATCCCAGTTCAATTTATGAGAAGGCAACAGGTATATCACAACCTAAAAAAACAAATTGAGCCTGGCACAGTGTTCCCTAAAAGTCAAACACAGAGGAGGCTGCAGTGCATTTCATAAACGCCCACATGGACAGTAGGCTGGCTGCTCTAGGAGGAAAATGTACCTGCAGCGTGGCAGTTGGGCCGTCATGCCTCTTCAGTAACTTGCAGGAGGTTTCTGAACATTTGCAGAGTAATATTTATGCCAGTTTCATGCCCCAGATTATTTTACATAGTTCCTATTATAAGAATGTACACACTTTTCTTGTAAACAAGCATTTTCACCTCTTCTGTTACAAAGCAGTCATTGACCCCTACACTACCGCACTGACGTTCAAAAACATGTAATGAAACTGCTAACAATCAAGCTATTGCTATGATCAAGGACCTCTCTTTCATTCTGCTTCAGACAAAAAATATAAACGTACAAGAAGTCACTCTTCCATGCCTTCAGTCTTCACATTATTAATCCTTGTACACAGTTTGCTGGCCGGGACCTCTTTCATCGTGCATTATATGCCTCCTTACATGGATGCGTCTTACTCGCCTGTCCCCTCCCACAGCACCTTCTTCCTCTGATTGACCCAGTGATGAACCTGAGCCTCTAGAATCTAAAAGGTGTAAGCCTCCGGGACCAGAGCCTCTGCCATTCTCATAAATGAGGATATTAAGGGTTTCTTCAAAGATTCGAGCCTCAGGAAACTCAACCTTAAAAAACACAAATGTTTGTTGGTGAGCAGTTTATGGTTTACTTGCAGTAGACAATCTATTTGAAAACGTTTTCCCATTTAGGTGGATATGCTGGTTTAATAAAAGGAAAAATGCATGTATTTCAAATGTCAAAGATGGTCTATGAAGAATCACTAAGTGTGGTGAATCACCTTGCGGCCATGGCTCCGCATTATGCAAACAAACTATTGTTTATAGAACAACTCATGCCAGCGAGACTTCAGAGTGAGACTTCTGTCTTATATGAGACATGTCTATCTCTATAAAGATCCTTTCCATAACTTTATCAGAAACTCATAATAACAATCTGAGCCAGACAGTGGTGAGGACAAGCACTTGATGCATGAAATAGCACTGCTATAACAGTTTCGTAGTGCCTGATCACGAGTACTCATTCAATATTAAACTAAAACTAAAATTCCATAAATGTCCCTGTTTATAATTTACACCCAGATCATGGGGAACAAGTCCCAGGTCTAAAAATAACAGAATCATCCTTTAATGTAAATATTATGCTATACGTACTTTGGTCTGCTTCTTCTCTGTGGCATAGACAATGGAGGTGCAGCATACTTCAGCAATCTTACGGCCTTCACCATAAAAAGACCAGCAGCAGATCTCATCTCCGAGCACATCTTTGACAAACAGGACACGGCCATTGAACCGCAGCACAAGTTTGTCAAACAGTTCAATGTTCTTCAACAGGTTATCATCCGAGTTGCTGGTCACAGGGGGAGACAAAGGACAAGTAATTATCAAATGGGTTTAAGCAATTATCACTCTTCCAAAAAGTGAGGTTAAAATAAGTAGGTCAAATGAAGACATGAAACATTGATGTTTTGGTGTGGCAACTTGGTGTTTGTCTCTAATCGAGAGCCTTAATTTTTACCTGGTATAAGAGTATTTGTTGTTTCCTCTGTTGTTCTGCAACTTCACCACTGGCTGTAAAAACAAGAAATAGCTTTAAAACTGAGGAAAATTGAATTATGAACATTCAGTATTTCTGTCATCTACTAACATGAAAAACTCACATGCAAGGAAACCAATCTTCTAAAACTTACAAGAGCTGAACTTCAGGAGTGAAATCAGTTGAAGCCAACAATAGTTTAAACAGTAATTTGAGACAGAAGCCCAGCAAACTATTGACATGACACCATACTTGTAATGGCTCATAATTCAACATCTTATGTATCTTCATACCATGGTGTGATTTACAGGGGGAAAACTGTATTGGAAAACTTCTCAATATTCACATCAACACTTTTGCAGCCATCCTGCTAAAGCTTGACTGCCTTAAATTCAAGGAGTACTTCTACCTCTAGAATGTGATACCTGCTAACCCTAATACACAACTGTCAATGGTGCATTTGATTTAGAGGAATACATTTACCTTTCTGCAGGAAGCAATCATCTTCTGTTCTTCTTTGGCTGAAGTGATCATAGGGATGCGGCACACAGTTTCAAACACATCGGTTTGTTTCTAAAAGAAGGGACAGGACATTAAAGTATGTCAGCGACCAACAATTGTTTTTTACAGTTAAAGTACATGAGGGATATAGTGGATAGGATATTCACATCATAAAGGTGCTTCACCCCAATTTGCAGCAACTGTGTGATGCCTTAATGTCAACGTTGACCAAAATCTTGGAAGAATGTTTGTTGAATACATGCCATCAAGAATCAAGGTAGTTATGAAGGCATTAAGGGGTCCAAAATGGTACAAACAACTTGTACCTAACAAAGGGTCTGGTGATTGTAATTCAATAGTTTTCGTACTATTGCTACATGAACATTTCTAAGTTTTACTGTGTATTGCTGTGTATATGTTGATGCATTACCAAATACAAATGTGAAACAGACATTTATCATAATTCTACCTGCATGGCACTGAGGCAGTGCTGGACAAGTCCCTGGACCTGGTAGAACTGGGCCTCCTTCAGAACCTCATCCAGTTCTCTGTGGTCCTCAGGAAGTGGTACTGAGCCATCTCGCAGGAAGTTCAAAACCAGTCCAAAATGTCGGCCACTTCTATCCAAAACAACCCAGCCTGTGAAGCCATAGAAAATCGTTTTATGTTATTTGTATTTTTTGTTAATTTATATGTTCTTTTGAAAAGGCAGTGGGGCTATATAATTCAATATAAATGTCACACTCACTTCATTATAAATTCTGTCTTTAAGTTTGATAAACACTGTCAGAGAATATTAATCGAACAGATGTATTACTTAGGTTCTAGTTTGCTCTAGTGTTCATCTTGACTGTATTATATTAAGAGATCTCAGATTTTTTGGGCAAATCCTTTACATACAAGACAGGGCCAGAATATTAGAAATACCTTTCAGTGAAATACATTCCAGTACCAACTATAATTCAATAATTATAAGATTTGCAAGTGCAGAATTCCTGTCTGAGCACTTGTAACGGATGTATTTCATTGCACAGCAAGTCAGTGTTTATACATGTTGAACTAAAATCCTACATTAATGTTGAACATTACAGGTAATGATTTAATGTATTAAAAAAAGCTTTAGCAATGCATATAAATTCAATACTGACCACCAGAACTAGGTATGTGCGACTACAAGAGAAATTCTACCAGGAAACTCCCCCCTAAAAGTGACATGTTAAAAACCACTTAAGTCAAATGAATAGTGACACAGGCCAAATTCGCAAAACAATAACAGCTCAGCTCACCTTCTGAGTCTATGGCCACATCTGTTCCTCCATTGCATATGCTCTTCAACAGGCTGTCTTCCTTGCTTAATGTCTGGACGGTTGTATAATGTAGCGAGCCACCCACATTTAACTTGACGTATTTGCTCCCCAGCAGACCCCGATTTCTGTGTTCATCAGTGATCTGGCAGGCAGGCTGGGGAACACTGGACTGGGCAGAGTCACCTGCATGACTGCCAACTGACGCCTCAGCAGACATAGGGCTGAAGGGTTACTTCCCGGCTGTAATACAGAGAAATACAGCAGCCTGTTTAAAGTATAGGTTTAGACTAGAACAAGGAGTCTGTAGTAATTTCAGTTGTCTCTTAATTAAATACTCTTTTGTATTTTTCTTGTATTTGTATTTTATTGTATCAACAGAAACACAAACGCCAGGTGTGGTACTAGAGCCAACAGGAAATACAAAAACAGAAAAAAACTTAGTAAGGTCATCGGAAAACCTGAGTGTCATTACTAAGAATGGGCGTGGATGCGCAATCAACAACACCGCCCTATCTAGACTGTTCCTTCGTACATGCAAATGTTGTCATTGATTTCCAAACCAAAAAACAAATAACAGATCAAACTACTTCTTGATGCTCCAATTGTGGAAAATGCACAATTTAAAGACCAGACTTTTTACAGGAAGCATGTCTTTCAGTCAGCTGGTCCTTTCCAACCATCTATGAATGCAAAATCTCTCATTTGATGCTATGTCACTCTATTTAGCTGCGCTCAAAGAGTGAGTGAGGCTTGTGTTGTTCATCTGACCAGCTAAGCACAATGCTAACAACTTAGCAGTCTACAATCAGAAATACATTAGTATCAAAAAATGAAACTGAAGACTGTCTATCGTCGGCTTACATCGTAAACACGTATGACTATCAACACATGACTTATCTGTATATTATAATATAGAAATGTTGTTTAAAAACTGTACTTACCACACTGAACATCCAAAGGAGTTGAAATTTTGAACACAACTAACCTCAGATAGCTATTGTGTTTAAAGGGTTAGTTAGCAAGCAATAATCAGCTTACCAGTTTATGATACCACATCAATTTAAAACGTAACTAACGTTAACGTTTGACAATTCATGTTAACGGAAGCTAGCCTAGCTGGATCGAAATGGCTAACAACGGCTAGTTTGTTTTGTTTCGCTCAGTCTTAGCTTTTGTTTTGTTTTCTCGTATAGGCTGACAAATCAGCGAACTACTTGTCAAAATGTAATCCGTCACTGTAGGAATAGACAATTACATTGTTTGACATTAAGATTATTAAATGGTGATAGTGTGAGAAGCTAAATAGGTCACTCGGAAACGAAAAAGCGCATCTTCCGCCGCTTTCTTCTTCTACTTCCAAAACAATGTTGTAATGCAACTTGTGACGCGACACACTGCCACCTCTGGAAATGGAGACTACCAAACGGCTGATGTGGTTATTTCTTTTCTTATTGTTTCTTAATAAATCTGTCCCGTGATTTGATCAACTGGCATGACTGACTGTTTGTATATTCTTGTAAAAAACAAAATAAAAAATAAAAAAGAGACGGCAAAACGTAGACATAATATATGCACAGTCTATTGCCATCGCATAGACCGTGCATTCTATCGGTCCAACCCAGCTAAACTAATATCTAAAGTACATACTCTATGCGCCTGTTATCGAAGGCCGATACAGCTGGCTACATAATTAATATCAGTTAATTACATCAGTTTGTGCTGAAAAATAGCTAAAAATTGTGCAAATATATGTCAATGTCCCTGTCCATTTCGACTTATGACATACTGTATGTGGCATTGTGATGTGATGTGATGTGTGTGTGTGTGTGTGTGTGTGTGATTGTGTGTGTGTGTGTGGGGGGGGGGCAGTGGTTCATTTCCTGCTTACCAAACCACCACCATTCCCCTCCACTTCTGGTGCTCTTGCTTGGACGACACCTATTCAAACCCTGTTTTCATTGTGATCTCAATTACACATGTGTAAAGGTTGTGATTGTATCTTATAAGATTTTGCTGCTGTCCCAGTAACAATACTTGCCCACAGACAGACAGACTGACTCATAAAAACCTGTGAAAGAACATTTAGCCTTGATGGCACAGGAAGACTCACAACGTGTAAAATACTGGACACATCTAGTAACTGTACAATCATTGTAATTTACCCATTAGTGTTTTTTCTTTTCCAAAAAATACAGTTGACTGTTTTTGGACTCTTCAATGTTCACTGCCCTTCTGTGGTTCCTGTGTGTTACTGCAACACATTTGAGACTTTCGCAAATGACTGTCTGTTTAGAATTTTATATTTATAGTGGGGAGTGTTATTCTCTGGCAATGACAGTAACATGCCGCAGTACACCAACAGGATCTATCATCAAGTAGAAAAATAATGTAGAAATGATCCTCACAACATAAAGGTGCATTTTTATTTTCAATTCAGAGGACTTTGAAGTGAAACTTGACTGATTAAAAGCATGTTTTCTGCAGCCTTCTCCGCTAGTGGTCAAAATGCCCTAAAACTACAAAATCATATCAAAAACATTTCACATTATTTTCTCATTGGTTGGGATATATATATGTCATTAACACAGTTTTGTATATGCACAAGTATTTGTATGAAAGCCTTATTATTTGGAAAAACAAAAGCTCATTCCAACAAGGTTTACACCATTCAACAGAGACTTTATTTCCAGTTCAGCAAATAATTTACTGCCTTCAAAAAAGTGTATTCATATATGAAGCAAAGAAATGCTACTGATGATAAGAATTAAGTCTACAAAGCAACAGTCTCCAAGATCCCCCATTTGGCTCAGTGAATGAGACAACATTCACCGTACAAACAATCAGTTGGAAATAAATACATAATGCATCACAGCAAACAGCCAAGTTTGTAATTTTTCATCAACATAGTGCATACAACATCAAATCTGTTAACAATGGTAACTGTCAATAACTATAATGATAATGGCAAGATTGAGCAGAAGCAATATAATTTACAATCAGTGCATGCTATAAGCATAATGACATTCATGTCTTCACCTTTTCTTGTATGTCATGTTACTCTGGGTGGTAATGCACTCCAGGAGCAGCAAAGAATAAAATAAACACTGCCTTTGTAAACACTATCGCAACAACAGATGAAACACTTAGGGACATTAAATTATTCAACATTATATTTTGGCACTGGATTTTCATTATATATAATGAAAATATATAACCTCCCGCCCACCATGTATAAGTGTAAATATGAGGCTTATATATATATTTTAGTATATATACTGTATATATATCAACCTCAGTCAATATTAAGTAATATATTTACATTCAATGTGTGTGTAGGTTACACTGAGAAACAAAGTGAGAAAGACAGATAACATCTTTTCTCATGAGGAAAATTAAAACATTCTTCCGTTTTACTGGAACAGTTGTTAAAAGGAAAACTCGTGACCTTAACTTTTTATTATTATGAATAAAATATTGCCAATTTCCCTAGAACTTCACCTCATTGTAATTTAACTAAATAAATCTATCCATTCCCTCTCTCCTGTTCATTTGCTTGCCACACTGTTATTTTATCTCTGTTATCAATTTCTTACCCTTCATAAGGCACCTGTCCTAATGATACAGAAAGTTGGACAGTCAAGTCGCACCCACATCGGCAGACAACGAAATCAGTGCAACAAATCAAAATAGAGCGTTCCCTCTATAGATAAACCAGAGATACAGTGATGGTACATCAGAGAGATAATTAAATATAAATGTTAGAAGGGGAGTGAGGCCTTACAGCTCTAAGCAATTTGTCCTCAACAATAATTTAACCATTCTGTGTTTTTTAACTCTCACCACACCTTTTTCCCTTAAATGGATACTTCATACTCCCGTGTGTCCTGTGTTGAAAGTGAGAGAGCAGGCGTTAAAAATAATCAGGTACATTTCTATAAAAAATCTGAAAAGGCAAAATATTTCCAAGAAAAAAGATAAGGAACCATTTTATTGTTTGAAACGGTCATAACATCTATCACCCAAAATTGTCTAATATGAAGCACAGAAAGCAGGTATTTAAAATGATGTGATTTGTACTCACCCCTGCCTCATAAAGAGGGTTGTTGAAATCCGACTCAACTGTAATTGGACTGTAGGAGTGTGTGTGAGAGAGAGACTTCCAGAAGAGCGGCTTCCACTCTAGTCTGCATATGCTGTGAGTGAAAAAAATACAATGACATATAATCAAATAATGAAGCCTGAAAGACTTTCAACTGAGATGATGAAAAGTAAAAGTACGGTTGCAACCACAGAGATGGATGAGTGCAAACATTTGTACAGATTAAATCAAATTAAAAGCCACATTAGTTGACCTGGGTACTCACTTTGTATAGTACATGTAAATTCCTCCAATCAGGAGGATGACCAGGATGATTGGCAGAATTATTGCCAAAGCAATGTTCTCACTCAGGATATGATGGGACGGCTCAAATGACTGGGACACTGTAATATAGCCAAGGAGAAGATGCTTACTTTAGACAACCCTGATTTTCTTTCTTAGAAACTTAATATCATTTTAATTTAACATATAAGGTTTTTAAAGCAACATCATGGAGCCTCTGCTGGCACAAGTGGTTATTAGAGGACGCTGGTGCAGTTTCTGGTCCCTTAAAGTATCACTGGAGCCAACATTCCTCCTTGCTGTTATTTTAAAGTAAAATAGTTACAGCTTTAAGAAACTATTAAATTATAATTATAATACATTTTAAGCTCTTATTGTACTTTAAATTTGTGGCAATAGTATTATATATATGGTATATATATATATATATATATATATATATATATATATATATATATATATATATATATATATATATATATATATATATATAACAACAGTTGATTCAACTTGTATACCTTTAATGTTTACCTTTGCTGCAAGTACAAGTGTCATTATAGATATCACCACTAGATGGCACCAAATTAAAGAA
>CAAKHC010019566.1:106689-145536 GCA_901007825.1 Macroramphosus scolopax | reverse complement strand
AGCACCAAAAAAAGATTTATTTGCAAGCACATGCATTTTGTTGAGAAACCATAAATGCAGATCAAGTCATTTGCTGTAAGGGGAGGACTTCAGGCACACAATTGACACAACCATCAAATGTAATGTAACACTAGCGATTATTTGGAGTCGTGCCTGTAATCACCTGCTGAATGTGGACCCTGCTCTCTTCCCATCAGATAGCATCCTTCGCAGATGGCATCATATGTACAAGGTGCCCTTTTGCAGCGGGCTGTCCATTAAGCCCTTCAAGTTCATATGAGATGTACAGAGTTGTTTTATTTTGGGCCTAAACCCAACAGCACCTCAACCATAGCATTGATACATTACAAAATATATGGTCACAGTCACTGTTTACAGTGTCGACTTGCTGCAAATGATAAATTCATGGTTGATTCAAACACCCGTCTACAGCTGCAAAGTGCTGGTGCAACATATCAAAGATATGAGAGCAGCAAAGGAACAGGGCCTTTGTTAATGTTAATGTTGGTGTTTAATAACCTCTGCTTGACAAGTCAGAATGTCTGCTGTAAAAATGCCCTATTCTGTGCAAGATCATCCCTACAGGCACCCTTTAGCATTACATGTAGTCATTAGATCCA
Organism: Macroramphosus scolopax; assembly: GCA_901007825.1. NCBI lineage: Eukaryota > Metazoa > Chordata > Actinopteri > Syngnathiformes > Centriscidae > Macroramphosus > Macroramphosus scolopax. Next base: position 144,916 of record CAAKHC010019566.1, on the reverse strand, counting down.
TCATCAGTGTGAGGATATTGATCATCGCAACTTTTAAGGTGAATGGAACGTCTGCATTTAGATTTGAAAGAGACGAAATGAGCGATTTGTGTTGAAATATTCTTTGCATGATGATAATTTCTCCACAAAAGGGAATTTATGTGCTCGCAAATATAACTTTCTCTGCTCAGAATGCCCCATGGTGCATTAAGGATTGAGGAACAAATACGGGCCAGCACCTTTAGATTCAGAGTTCTGATGTTAGTCCAGCGCTGAAATGTGAACTGGCCAGTCGCCTCTAATCACAAGACTGAGAGACTGGGCTCTGCCATTTTTCAAGACTTCCTACAAAGAAACACAAATTCTTCTCTGACAGCGGTAAAAATCAGTAGCACATGGTTGAAAACAAATCTGATTTGAAATGGCAGTATAAATCAGATATAACCATGTAACCTACAACTGAACACAAAGCAAGTCTACATTCTTTTCCACCTTGTTTAAGATTGTTTTCTTATTATATAATCTATCTTTTACAGTGCATTTGCAATGACAACCAGTTAGAGAAAGAAATGAAAATGAATAAGGCTGCATCACCTTATGAATCCACATTTATGTTTTAAGTTAACAAGAACAAAGAATCAGAGTTTTCTTATATTTTACTCCATGAGAGCCCAGAAGTGTTCCAAGTGCTCAGACTAATGATTTGTATTTACTTGCATAATCTCAGCAGCAGTGAGTCAACTGAATAGTTTGTCAAGAAGTCAAATATCATCTGTGTGTGTTATGCTCACTTAATAAGTCAACCACTTATCTTAATGGTTGCTATAGAGACATTTCATATGCACTAAACATGGGATGGATCCATTGTCTTGACAGTCAAAAGCCGTTGATTCCCTTGGTTCTGCTCACAAACTGGTCCATTAATTATCTGCCAAATATTTCCCTGTAAAGTGAAAATGTTTTAGTTCACTTGAATAAATCACACTTAAATTTGATTAAAGAAATAAACAGGTCACGCACTTTGTGTACTGACCTGCAGCAAATCTCTTCTTGATCAGTGATAGCCGGTAGCCAGTCCCCAGCAGCTCAATGTCACACCCTGACAGAGTGCTTCCCTCACTGGTGAAGTGGACTGACAGCTGGGAGGGTTTACAGGGACCCTCTGTCATCTGGAACCGGCCCAGGAGAGCCCCTACTCCTGCAGGGCACGCACCGTTTAGTCGCATGTCTACTACTATGTGTAATAAAATGTAATGATCAAAAAAGAGGACTGCAAATGGCAACAATGATACAATTCTGAACAGGAAGTTAGTACTTGCCTCCATTTTCAGACCTATGTGAGAGGCTGGGAATCTTCCACTGTATCGTCTGCTGTTCTGGATTCCTTTAAAAGAAATAAAACCACATAACAGAAGACATGTTGCTGTCTGATATTAATTCAGCCAAGAGACATGTGAGAAAGACATCTCCACGCTGAAACAGCTGACTTTGAAAACACTGATGAGGCTGTAAGGAATCCTCACCAGGTGGCAGGTGGGATCATTGCCTGGAGTTTGGCCACGCCTCCATCCACAGGAACTAGGAAATGGATGTTGTAGAGCGGCATGGGCGCAGCCATGGCCTCTGTGTTGTATTTGTAGTCTATTCTAAGGTCTGTGTTGATGGCGTCGCCTCGCCAACTCACAGCCAGGTTGAGAGGAGTGGACTGGATCCCGTCTGCTGACACCTGAGACGGGGACACACAAAATCAGTTGCTCGCTTGTATTGATGGATTGACGTGTACACGGATGAATAGATCGATAGATACCTGATATTTGATCATATCCACGTTGTAGTATGTTGCCTGAGGCTTCTGCTCAGCCACTCGCTTCAGATGGCTCATCAAGTTTGGCATGTTCACCCAGAACTCCTTTGTGTCTACATTGTCTGTTGTGGGATCACTGAAAGGACGAGAGGTACATACTGTGGATCATTACTGTATACTATATCCAATCAAATATAAAGAATAAAGATGAAACTAATGAAACTTTCTGATGATAGTTTGCTTCTGTGGACACCTACCAGCACAGCAGCTGTGGATTGGGGAGGACCTGCTCCAGTCGAGTATAGTTGCTGATGCTGAAGGTGAGGGTGGGTTGAGTTGGGTGGCTGGCAAAATGCCTGGTTATGCCTGCAGGGAAGGACAGGACCATCTCCCCTGTGATCTTCACAACACACCTGAGACGACGGGAGATGAGGCAGAACTCAGACAAAAGCACACGCACGCAGAAACACAGGTAACCCACCTTAATTCACCGCAGTACAAACTGCATACTGAGTTTTCCTCAGCTTCCTAATCCATAAACTTGCACTACTTGTATGTCTGGACTGTGAAAAAATGCTTTATATTGTCCTGCTCAGCTTCTAAAGCTATCACAAAAAGTTATTTCTCCATAGTATTCTGTCATAACGTCATAACATTTAGGATTGTTTTCATAGTCTTAAACCTGCAGTTTTTTAAACTAGTCTTGGCAGATGTTTCCCTTGTAGCTGCATGTGTAATGTTACACTGTCCAAAGGGTAAAATGTGCACCTACTTGCTGGGATCAGCGCCTTTAAAGTAGGCATTGATAGTCTCTGTGAAGGCAGCTGCCACTGGCAGAGTGTCTTGGGGTCCCATGGTAAGTGGGCTGGGTCCTCTTGAGCATCCTAAATGAAACACACAGAGATATTAACCTTTCCTTTCAATTAAGAACACAAACTACCTAATTCTGGGGCATTTAATCAAATATTCAGCAATGGGCTACGGTTAAAAAGTTGCTACAAAGGATCAGGCAGTTTACTAAATCAAAATCAGCGATTGAGAGTCCAGACTGCAGGACATGGGATGGAGCAGGACATAGATGGGATGGGCAGCAATGTTATTGACCACTAAACAAAGGCGTGGACAGGACTGCATGTAAAGAAGAGGGCAGGTGCTTTCAGTGCATGCGCTGGTAGGCACTACAGGAACCGTCTGGCTCAACTCACCCTCAAAAGCTAAATAAAACCTGCCGTGGTCAAACCATACCAGAGGCTGTGAGGCCTCTGAGTGAGCAGAGACATGAGGAGGAGACAATCATGGAGAGGGACAAAACAGTGAGGCACAGACATGAGAATGAACCACAGACAACACTGGAACAGGCTGAGATGTGACAAAAAGAGAGCCAGCAGGGAGTCTACCTGTGTTGGACAAGTTGAGATCCCTTCCTAAGGTCGGAGTGGACGCTGCACTCTGCGAGGTAATGGAGGAGATGGAGGAAGAACTCTCTGCACGGGCCAGTGGAGCAAAAGGCGGAGGGCTGCCAGACACCGGCGGACTGAAAGGCCGAGTCTGGAGACAGGACATAACAAAAACACAAGCACAATGAGTTATCACACACCAACATGATTTCTGAGATTGAGTCTCATAAGTGTGTTATATAAACGAAGAGAATAAAAGAGAACGCATGTACCAGGTCTGTGATTGGCTTTCCCGGGGGCAGCTTTGGTCGCGAGGAAGGTCGTGGGGGAGGAGGGGGAGGGACTGGACTGCCTCGAGACTGTGGCGTAGCAGGACGAGCAGGAGACGAGGGGCCTGTGGCAGATACCAGTGTCTGTGGTTAGCACTGCCTTTAGATCTAAGCTACAGAGATTTATCGAACATTTCATCTCAGGTCATCTTCACATGCTGACGAGATCAGCAGAACTCTTATTTGTGACCACAATTAAACCTCAATGAATCTCCATCAGCACGTCTGTAGGAAGAGACATGAGATGTGCTGCAGAATCATTTCTACCTCCTTATAGAATCAAAAACACCCAGGAGACAGATGTCTGTCACCATCTTCTCTTTAATTTATACCTAAATGTAGATTCTCTGTCAACATCAAAGCGTGTTTGGTAACACAGGACTATGTTCAAGTAATCTGCTTCTTCACTGCTGCTGCATTTGTTTTTTTTATCATTTAGTATGATGTAAAATTGTCCACGTGATTAGTAACAGGTGGTCCTCACATGACAATCCAACAGGGCATTATCTCGTTCTTTGTATCCACGCTCAAATCTCATTACTGGAAGGACATTAAAAATAACGTACTATACTACAGAATTAAGCTTAACATTCTGAAAAATAGAGGCTGTCACTCTACAGTCACGCCACTAGATGTCAGTATATCCCACATTTATCAGAAGAAGCCTGGAGTGACGTTCAGTCGGCTGAGTGAACCTGTCAGTGATCGATTCTACAAACACAAGTAAAGCAGGACTACTTTGGGTTGTGTTGCTGTCAGTTTCTGGCTTTTGGCGATAATCTAAACACAGGAATCCTTCCTCACATTTCAGATTAAATACTTTGACATCAATCATCAATCAATCATTTTGAGCATTACAGATGCCGCTATGATCACATTTTACAAAATATTTTGAACTTACTGACAATATCTTGTGCTGCTAATATAGCTTTGTAATAACTTAAAAACTTTCCCCTTAATGTAAATTATAGAAATAGACCAGAGTACTCACTGCTGCCTGAGTAAGGCCCAGGGGAAGACATGATAGACCTGTAGGTAGTAGGAGGAAGAGGAGGGGGCGTTCCCCTAAAGCTCGGTGTCAGCTCTCTCGGTGAGCCCATGAAGTCTGGGATGTCATCTCTCAGGTATGCCCCCTCTGGAGTTCTCTTTCCCCCCATAGCTCCCAGAACAAGGGGAGATATGACTCCTGCCCGGGGGGACCTCCTCTCTGCTGGCAGGGGAGGCACAGGGCTGATATGGGCAGGAGATTTAGAGTACACAGCAAAGTGCAACACCTCCTCATCAATCGCCTCCTCGTCTAGGCAGATTGGAGGGGAATTGGAGGGAGAGAAGTCGGGTGGCAGGGGAGGGGCTGGTTCATCTGGAGGAGGAGGTCCGAGCATTATAGAAGGGGGTGAGTCCGGCGGCGTGAAAGGAGGAGGAGATCCGGGGGAAAAGAGTGGAGGAGAGGGTGGGGGCTCGTCCGGTGGTGGTCCAGGGGAGACACAGGGGGTTGAAGGCGTGGATGAAGGCGTGTCAGGAGCAGGAGAGTCTGGAGGAGGTGGTGGAGCAGGTTCATTGGGCGGTGGAGGTCTGTCATTAGTGAAGGTAACCCATCTGGGAGACACAGCATCTTCAATGTTGCAGGGGCTGTCCGCCCCGAACACATCGTCTATGTCAGGGGCCATGGAGCCTTGGTAGGAGGCAGGGGAAAGCACGTTCAGGTAGATGGGAGCAGAGCTGCGAGCTGCCCTTCCATTGGGTAGATCCACTGCAAAGATATAATAGAGGAGGTAGATCAGTACTGGTGGGATTTTAAATTCTTCAGTACGCACTTATTGGAGCTAAATTTACCAGTGGACTCCGAAGGATAGCCATGACTTCTTGATGGAATGTTTTTAGGAGGAAGCGGGGGAGGAGCTGCAACATTAAGCACAGATCACAACATTTCAGTATTTCTATTCACAATAGATGCAATTGTGACTCCAAGCACAACAAACACAAAGTTGCTGCTCACCTCCTGTTGGGAAACTTCTGCTCAAAGGTGATTCAGACCTTTGCCTTGATTCTACCCAGACATCAGTGGGGACCACTGGGATCGGAGAAAGACAAAGAAACAATCAGTGTAAACTCTGCAGCATATGACTATGAATTCATGTGAAGTCGTGTCTTATACCATCATATCTGGCATATTTGGTCTCTGAAGGCAGCCCGAAGAAGGCAGGAACATTCTGTGGTAGCCTGTCGCTGCAAAGGGAGACGTACAACAGTTATTAGATCCCTGAGATTAACTACGATTGACAAAATTGTCAAATTAGTACGATGAAAAGTGCTGCTTGTTGGAGCTGATTTGGATTTATGCTCCGGGGTCGTTCAAAGCTAACGCAGTGTCATCAACATACAATCTAACAAGGAAGGGCACTTTGTTAGTATACTGTGATCACAGACCTTGGAGTGTCAGGCGCAGGACTTGGTGTGGGGGTAGAGCGTCTGGGTCGAGCAATCTCCTCACCTAGAAGAAACAAACAAAGATCAGCTGCTGCTCTGTAGTATTCGCTCAAATACATGTTTTAGGAATAGCAGAATGTGGACAGCATACTTGCACTTACATGATAAGTTCCTTTTCATCTGTCCCTGTAAAATAATCAATCCAAACAAAGTACATTGAATAAATAGATATTATAACATTAAAATACCTTCCCACAGTTTCACTTAAAACTCCAGGACAAAAATGTTTTCTAAAACAAGGCAGATCATTCATATTGAGAAAATAATACTTTATTCAACATGTTTAACTAAAGTGAATTTTTTTTAGAAACACTGACGATAATGTCACCCCATCAAATTATTCTTTCAAGTTGTTTTAAACAAAATAAGATCCAGGCAAAAATATTGACTGGTCTTATCCTTTAACATGCTGCAATGTCCAATGCACGACAGGCCAGCTGTGTTTCAGACTGTGTGCTTTAAAACAGCCGTCAGATGATACCGAAAACTCACCGGGCTGCGTCTCTGCGATCAGCAAAAAGGAAGAGAGAACAGACCTGGGTCAGAGAGTGAGTGACAAATCAGTCAAATGGACACAAACTAAAACTGCACCTCTTTACTTTCACTGCAAAGCCTTTATAATGCATCATGAGCCATAACACCCGTGAGGTTAGGAGGAAAATACGAGCAGCAAGAATGTTCCCGAGAGACCAAATCAATAGATTTTGGAGCTATGCATGTTATGTTTAAGTGCATTATGCTTTGCCGGAGTGGTTCAAGTAAAGCCGTAGAAAAAACAAGAAAAAAGGTGAGAGAAGGTGAGAAAAAGACACAAGCGCTAAACTGCATGCACAAAATTGGGTGTCAAAAAGGTCATTCATAAGTGAAGTATCGTAGGAGGGAAACTTTATCAAGGGTCTATAAAGTGAACTCATGCTTTGCCGCTTCGGATGGTGGTGACACAGACATGAAATGTATGATTGTCTTACCGGACTTCTCTTCTACAAGACGACAGCAGATGAGACAGAAAACAAACAAACAGTGAGAAACAGAAAACGGAATTCAGAAGCTCTTTCAATACATTAAACAGCAGCGTGGGTTTCCAGCTCTTCACTATTATGTGTTACTATTAAGAGTGCCGATCAGTAGCGCTCACCAGAGACGGAGAGAGTGCCAGACCTCCCACTGAGGCTTTTAGCTCATCCATCGATGGAGGGACACACTTGGCGCTGTCCTCCACCAGTGGCTTGATCTTTATTTTGAACTTTTTCTTGCTATCCTCATCCTCCTCTGAATCGCTGGAGGAGAAAAAGTGCTTTCCTTTGGAAGCTGGTGAACACTTGTCAAGGACAAAGTATAATATGTAACACAAAATAAGAACTCTACCTTCTGCAGGTACTTTCAAAATAAGCACACTGAGATTGAGACTTCCTGCTGCGTCCCAGTTAACAATATCTTACCTGCTGAACCTGACACTCCTGCTCTGTCTCATTTAATATTTCCGGGGGAAGTCTGGTGGTACAGCTGGTGACACATACAGGAGCAAAAACCTTCAACTACCAGTGAACTTCAGGCCAATGACAACTAGAAAGCCAATTCAAATGAAATGTGGCTCTGTCCAGCTGCCCGCCTGATCTTGTGTAGCTTTTTGGCAGCTGCTGGGACACACACACACGTGATGAGGCAAGAAAGGAAGGGAATATTGATTTGGCCTATTTAAAGCTGAGAAGCTCTCATCCAGTGAGTCAGTCAGCCACACAGGTTAGTAGTTTTGCAGCCGAGTGTCCCAAGACTGCCTCTACTGTCTCCACCCTGCACGAGAAGGATATAATCGCCTTCTTCACCGGGACGGAGGCTGAAACCCTCCTCATCCACATCAGGTGATGCCTGGAAAAGGGAGGGAAGAAAGGTGTTATTTCTAGCTCATCACACAGTGATCTATCTCTTAGCATATCTCTGAGCAGCACACTGCATATAAATGTGACTCAGGTTTGATGTCTGATGAGTCACAGAACATGCAGCTGTAACTATTAGTACCATTTGAATTCTAAACCAAGCGTTACATCCAAAGCACACAGAGTATTTCAAGCCCGGAGCTGTGGCGTCAAACAGATGCCAACGTGACACAAGAAAGAATTAGTAGAATTCAGGCTTACATATCTGTCCCAGTCAATCTCCCCATAGAAACCATTGGGTGCTCCATTGGCCTTTTTCTATCAAACAAAAACAAAACCCATCATAAATGAATAATTAAAACTAATGATGATTTTATTCAGGGAAAGTCGGGTTTAATAACTGAAAAGTAGGAATACGTTGAATTCGCTCCAAAGAAGTTTAAGAGGTTTTAAGCAATCACACAGGTTGAAGGAACTTGCTTGGAACAGATAATAAAGGAAAATGTGTTTTAGAATTCCTTCAAACTTCACACATAAATGGCCTGGTTGACCTTTGACACCTCACATTTGCCTTTGTGGACATTTGAGGTCCATTCACTTTCACTTTACCCTCCAGATAATGTGCTTTAGCTGATCTGGCTAACTATGACCTTGTTTACATACCTCAGGAGATATGAGGGTGAATATAATGTTATTGCAACTGAAAGAAGAGACTGCCAAAACGACATGAAAATATGACACAGGAATGGTCCTTTAAAGGAATTCAACAACAGCATCACTGCATTAGATTATTAGTCTTCAGTACAAACAGCCTGAGAAATAGTTTCTTCCTGAAATTACAAAATGTACGTACATTTCCTTTTTTCCCACTTCCAGCTCCTTCTTTGTCAGGTGAGCTCCTGTATAAAGGAAAAGAACAAAAACATATTATTTGTATGTCTACAGTTGTGTAAATATCAATATTGTAAATGTTTTTGCTGAACATTATGATGTCACAGTGAAGTTGACATTTGACCTTTCGGATATTATATGTCATCACCTTATCGTTCTATCGTATTAGGCATTGTTAAATGTGGTCATATTCAGCATATGAATTATGGAGTCACTGTGGCCTCACAAAACCGGCATTTGGCCGGTTTTGTTCATCCTTGAGTTCAGTCCATCCTTGAGTCCAACCGGACGTTTGGCCAGATTTCAAGAAAAGCCCTCCAAGCGTTTCTGAGATAGTTCCTTCATGAGAAGGGACGAACAGACAGATGGACAACCCAGAAACATAATGCCTGTGGCTAGAACTGTCGCAGCATAAAACATATCAAACTAATTCTTATTAAATACTGATTATTGTCAATATAACACATCTGTAGGGATTTTAACAAAAGTATGATTCAAATTTGGAATCTGATTAAACTTTTCACAGACTTTTAACTTTGCACTAGATCCATTGTGGTCAGTACCGAAACACCAACAACAGCTACTGAAAACAAGTTTGACCTAATTAGTGTTTTGCTGTAGTTAATGTTACATGGTGTATGTGCGTGTGTGTGCGTATGCATGTGTGTGTGCGTGCATGCCTGCGTGCGTGCACGCACGCGCGTGCGTGCGTGCGCGCGTGCGTGCGTGCGTGCGTGCGTGCGTGCGTGCGTGCGTGCAAGCCAACTCACGTTGTGTCTGTGTCCTTCTCTCTCTTTCGTAAGCCCAAGACTTTCCTGGTTCGTTTTTTCAGTCCTAGAACAGAGAGAGAGACGGAGAGCAACGTCATGAAGAATTCATTTAGAGTTTTAGAGTCTAAATTTGACATGAACTTGTCATAAAATGCACTTGAAGATTGACAGGCTGATGTGCAGTGATTTCATGATGAATGTGTCCTTGTGAATACTCAAGAAATACAATCACCCTGATTCATATAAATTAAAGTATTGATTGAGTACACAAACATCCTGCCGTCTGGTTAAGAGCTTCAACCATGAATGTAGCAGTGCAGACTCAATTCCTTTATGACCCCACCACTACTCTATACAAAGTGAAGGAAGTACGAGCGAAGGCCGATCAATGCGTTCACTTCATTAGTCAGATTCGGGGGGGAAAAATAGGGAGAGAGCCACTACGCAATCCGTCAGACAAACTGGACGCCAAGACCCCTGCAGCACTGACGGCTGGCACGACACAGGCCTGGAATCAGGATGCCTGGGACAACCAACAGAAAAATGGTAAATGGAGCATTTATATAGTGTCTACAATGCAACCTCTCATTCACACACACCGATGGCCAACAACCTGCTCGTCAGGAGCAGTTAGAGGTTTTGCTCTAGGACACCCCAATCCACCATGTGGGGGTGACGGGGTATTGAACCAGTAACATTCAGATTACTAGACCAGATGGCCACTCTACCTACTGATCAATAGATATTCTCTCTGATTGTCAGAGTCAACGTTCGGACTGCATGGACATGGATTCGTATTTGCTGCATAAAAAAAACAACTGTTACTGATAAAGAAAATAACTTGTTGTAGTGTTATCGTTACAATTTCAAATCCGCATTAGCAGTCCTGGGAGACTAAAATGTTACTTAGTACACTGGCGCTTTGTGCTTGATACCAGCAGCAGCATGCTACCACATTAATAATTGTCAGGTATGATCAGAGACAGTTCAGAAACAAGACGCCTCCCTGGAGTATCATTTCCTGTCACATGGGTTTCTCCACTGCTGTGCCCCTTTAGGAGACAAACGTTGGGATCTGAGTCTACTCCCTCTCATGAGAGCAGTGAACATTAGCACACACTATGATAGTTACTGTCACCCTGCAGTCAACCAAAGTAAATATCAAATCCATTGTTACAAGCCTACAGTTGGCTTAGCTTGGAAAGCAACGTCTTTGTTATTGAGTATCTTTGGTTAGTGCTGATGACCCTGTTAGCTATCTAGGTTTAGCATTGTTAGCACGCTAATTTGCTAATCAGTTCTACGTATAGCTAAGTCTGATAGAAATATCAGTAGTTTTACAGGTACTCTGTCATAATCCATCACATTTGATGTCCCGTTCATGTAAAATGTCTTACTCCATATAAAAAAAATAAACTTCTGTTGAATGACCTTCCCTGTGCTAGATGAAGTGTATGTGCATAGTGTAACTATATTGTAAAATGTATTGAACAGTCGCTACATTCTCGACATCCCATGAAATTGTGGAAGACAACAGCATCACAGGCGACGGTGTTTAGGAACACAAGTGAGAACAGTGGGTTCTATCCTCCACACATGAGCAACAGAGTCTGTGTGGACAGTTGCATGAACACTTTGTACTATTCAGAGGCAGCTCAGCTTGTGCTGTTTGTTTACAACCTTTTTGAAGAACTCTGTATCATCTTTAGACTTTAATCATTGCTAGTTATAGCCTGATGTTGTCTCTCCTGTTGAGAGAAGATACAAATTGAGATAGCTTACTTGAGATTTCAATTTGCTTAAATGTCGAAATAGATATTGAGATATTGATTTGGTGAATCGTTGCACTAATGAAAACTATAAAAGTGAAGCCACCGGACTGGACTGATGCACATTCAGCATTCGCTTGGGAAAAAGCTCTTGTGGGTCCGTATGGACATGTCAGGGCGTGTGATGTATTTGTAGCTCAATAGTGAAGATTATTCCCACATCATGCCTCTTCGTCAGCTCTGTACTACAAGCCTTGGTCCAGTCTTAGCCTGGATGAGGTTCAGAATGTGGGATAAGGAGTGAAAATAGAAAGTCAATCCTGACATTGATATGTCACCACCTGAGGAACCGTGTGAGAGGCAGTTAGCAGTCCAGTTAGAGGTTTACGTTCACTGACCACATGGCAAAGCAGATCATGTTGTGCATCACAGCAGGACGACTGTTGTTTTTGTAACCCATTTAGAAAGTTTGCCTGAGGACAGTCCTGAAACCTTGAGATCATTACAATGATACTAACTGGGAATATATTTGAGTTTGGGACTTCTTCTTCATACTCACTCGTAGAAGCTTGCGTCCTGATTGCTGGCTATTTTCCAAATTATTGAATATTTAACCTCATAATGAATTATAAACATCCTGGTCATACAGTTTATACCTACTAGGGAAAGACCATAGATTCATCGGTCAAATAGAAACCCAGCTATTTCTGGATACAACTTGTTTCCTTGTCTTATCTCCGGGTCCACTTCCAGCGTGTTCTGCATCTGGTGCCCTACATCAGCAGATGGAGTTTGTTCAGCAGTAAACTCCATCCACTCACGACGGCCAGCAGATGCACCAGAAAGCTCCTGAAGAAATATCTGAGTTAAGAATTCTATTTATGAAAATATTCCTTCTACGGTCAAGAGTGAACCTCCAAGCTTCACTTTCTTACTTTCAGTTTTGTGGTCTCCATCTGCCACAACAATCTTTCTGACACCTATCGAACAACTCACCTTTTCTCGCTGTATCAGACCCAGTTTTTCCACCAACGTCCTAAAACACACATCCTGTTCTGATTGTCAGCCGCCTTTTGAACATAGGTGTGAAAACTGTAACACTCCACATTCTTCACACAACCTACTTCTTCCATGGCAATGTTGGCCGCTTGTCAGCACCGTGCCTCCGTTGGCAGTGATTGAGAGGCAGTTTGAAAGACAGGATATGGAGGCAAGACCGTTGCACTGCCGATGTGTTTTGTGTGCACTGAGCCGCTCCTTTACTTCCACCCCATGTTCAACCTCATCTTTTCACCAGTGCTCTTTTTTCTGTTCTTTGCATTTTAAGCATTTCCAATCTTAACTTCATCTCTGGCCAGCAAACGACACCATGTACTTATCTCCTGCGGGAGCAAATATGTCTTCTTTCTACAGTAATTTTAACTACTATGACTATGATAAGATATCTTAAACAAAGGTTGTGCAAGTTGATTTTCCGTGAGGACGTAAATCAGAGAAACTCCTGCTAAAAAACACAAGTGACTTGTAGTTCAGAAGTTAAATTTAGCAACGATGCAAGCCAAAGTTACTAAATTTAACTCACAGGTAAAACCTTTCAGTTCAAACAGGAGTCCTTTCATTCCATCACGGAGTAATGTGCTCATTTCATTCTGAGAAAGATTTCCTAATCACAGATTATAATCCTTTGTTTTTATTGCAGCACCTGTAGCCATGTTTGAGTCCAGATGACATGTTCTGAATTGGACCCACTACAACTGACAGCCAAGACTTTGTGACTAGCATTGCATGTGAGGCGAACAAAGGCTACGAGCAGCATGTGACCAGTGTAACGAGTGTGGATTTCCCAGATTTCCTGAACTAAGTACAATATCATGGCAGGCTGACTTCAGGCCTTTTGCTAATAATAGCAACCTTCCATTTCTACCTTACCATTAATGGATGGTGGGGGCCCTGCATCTGTCATATGGGTTACGTCTATGGTTTCGCCTGAATTTAATTCATTCCAGCACTGCTAGCTAGCATCCTTGACTTTAATTTATTTCAAGGATCACTTGTCCTATTGGCATTATAAAATGTCACTGGTAGCACCAGCAGAAGCGATATGAGGGAGTGCAGCTTCCTTGACTGCTCACATCTCTCCTCAAATACACATGTATAGGACAGAACAGAACAAAATCCCACAGACAAGCCTGTAACCTGCACCTGCACACACACAGACACATGAACAGTGAAATGTGTAAACACACACAACAGGACACCTGCAACTGCAGAATTGCACAGTTGGGACATCAATTTCTTCCTCCAGCAATCCAAACCTCTGCACCTTTGCTTTCATCGAACATACCTTCAGAGAAATCAGTCACACAAGACACACCAAATCATCATGCTTGTCGTGCACACAGCTCAGTTGTCCCACATGTCCACGCAGCACGACAGAGAGCACATCATTGGATTCACAAGCTATAATGGCCCAGCAGGACACAAGAGGGCAAGAGGAGGACGCAGGGGGTGGGGGGCAGGGGGAAACAGGGAGGAGAAGGAGTGCACAGATGATTACCTTGCATCATGATTCCAGATTTTCATCCTATATTGGTGTTCAGACAGACAGAAATGGGAAAAAATCCACAGGTCAAAGGATGCCTGGGCAGGTCATAGCTAATTCTGCACAGCTCCCCAGCGAAGCACGATGTTGACTCCCTCCACCCCAAAGGGCCCAACTCGCGGACACGGGGAGGTCGGATGGGGGGAGAGCTGAGAGGCAGCAGCAGTGGAGGACACAGGCAGAGGACACAGAGACAGACCCGAGGAAAAACAGCAAATCCTGGGACAGGAGGTCCTCCCAGTGCACGTTAAGACCAAGAGACTCCGACACACGCCATCTCTGTAAAGGAGATGCTGAGAAAGGCAGAGGAGGAAAAACAGAGCGGAAGAGAGAGAGAGAGAGAGAGAGAGAGAGGAAGGCTGGGAAAGGGAGGGGAGGAGGGAGGGAGTGGGAGGCTTGCTGATGTCACAGCTGCACTAAACCAATCCCTGCAACCATGGTCACATGACAGCTGTCCCCTGATGCCATCGGCTGCCTCTAGCAGATCCTCTACAGCCAACTGCATGCACATTACACAAGGTGTCACATAATATTACACGCTAATTAGCATGAAATCTCAACTGAGAGCATCTACATTTTCAATGTTTCAATATTACTAGTAGAATCACTAACATGTCTAATGGACATTCATACACAATGTTTCTCAGATTTATTTTGATTTCTATCCTATTCCAAACATAATGCAGCTGAGCTAAAAGGATTTACAGGAAAGTGAGGCGATGACTTGAGTGATTCTAGAATCTGGACACACACAGACACCATATGAACACAGGATCAAAACCAGAGATCAGACAAATTATACGCAATAGAAGGGAAAAAGTGCTTTAAGTCAGTTGAAATCATGAATGAACCTAATGAACTGTATGATTTTGTATTTGAATGTGCAACTGATAATAGCCTCGGGTTTCTTTAGTGCAGGAGCTGAATGGTGTACGAAGTGGGATAAGACACCTCAGTGTTGTGAATACAAAATGTTTAAATTTAAAATGTAATTCTACCATTAGGAGGAGAGTGAGAAACCATTTCCCACTTTGAACACGTCATATTTATATTCATTGGTTTTGTTACAGTTTTCACACAAAAGAGATTTTTGTTTTTTGTCTGAGTGGTTTGAATCAGGCGGGACTCAACTGGAAAAAGGTGATGTCATTCACTTCCATGGGCCAATCACGGCTTACCGTCTTGACTCTTGGAGCTGTTTATTTTGAAAGACCAATGTCAATCAAACCAATATCAAACCAATATCAGACCAATAACGCTGTCCTGAAGCACATACACAGGTTGTCTGCTGTCGATGATGTAGTCATGGAAAGAGATTTCGTGGTTTTGAATAACATGGCCAACTGGGGCAGTGACTGACGATTGAGAAGAGGATGGGACCTCCAGTCGAGCTGTAGGGTAGCCGGCAGGAAATAACAGCTGAGGATGAACAATATTCCCCAGAGGACCAAAAACTTTATCTGGGAATTTTTTAGGAGAGAAATAAGCAATCCAATCTTTACTCACATTACATGAACAAGGTCTAATTCAATGTTTTGTTCTAACTTTCGCCGGAAAAGACAACAGAAAGGGAACTATCGTATTAGCTTACTACTATAATTACCCACAGAGGTTAGCGAATTAGCATACATTAGCGTGCAGTTTTTCTTACTCATTTTCCTGATCCTTGTTATTATTATTATGAATATATATTGTTAGATATCTTGCAAGTTAGTATCTCGGTGTGTCGTAGTAGGATGTGATATATTGGACTTAAATACTTTGGATGGACTTCAATACTTTATCTAGCACCCTGGGCACAAAGAGAAGAATATATTGAGTAGCAAGATACATGATTGTTTCTGCAGGTTGTACACGTTGTTAGCTATAATCTTAACACAAGCTGGGAGGAGGGGGGGCAGCAGGGCCTCCAACCCTCACTACACAGGAAGATATTAGTACAACTAGCCTTACTACTCTTGTGTTACACTTCATTAAGAAAACTGAGACGCTTTAGTGTAATGTAACAAAGGACAGATGGGGAGTGTGTGTGTGTTTGTGTTGGCGGAAGATTGTCTGCTGTTGTGGTCATGAAATTTCAGAAGACGAGCATACAAAAAGAAGACAGATACCAAATTGTCAGTCTTCTTCTTAGTGCATTTTCTCTCCTCTCCAGTTCTACCCTCCAATGTTAGTGACGACTGTACAGCAGTGAGGTGAGTCAACTGCTAGATTGCAATTAAACGCAGACACCCGAACTCTGTAGATTACTGTAAACTGTTTGTTTATTGTCTGGTAAGACTATATTTTAAATCCCAAAAACAGGAATATTTGGAGAACCGGATACAGAGCCTGTGATTGTATGTGCTGTCATTGCTTCCCTGGTTAACTATTCACACCACTGAGGTATATTTGTAGGTGTTGCTGTTACCTTGAGCATCCTGTCGTAATTGTTAATGAGCTTAACTAACCTGGTGTAACAGGTCACGGGCTGCTCACATGTTCTATCCTTAACCTTATATAAGATGCATGTCAGGAGTCAGAAGTCATGGCAGCTGGGATTAGAGAAGGAGAACTGGACAAAACAAACGAAACCAGCGAACAACCAGAACACGCAAAATCCATGTGAGTGAGCACGATTGTGTGTTTACAGGAAAAATGTTGTACTCAAACAAATAATACTGATGTACAGTTTTAAAATACACTCAATTCAATAGGATAAAACCTTTGGCCTGACATTATGGATTCACAAGAGGTAGGATTACTGTGCACTGTAAAGTCTTTAGTTCAATGTAGCTCAACACTGCCACCTACTGGGCTTTCTAAAGCATGAAGATGCAATTGTAAGAATTAGTGTGATGGTTGTATTCACTCTATGTTATTTCATTTTCATCCACTTTTTTGAGCTTGGGGAAAAGCTTCCCTTTTTTCACTACTTCACATACTCACATTGGTAGCAGTCACGTCACGATCCGGTGACAAATGAAGGTTGATGGCCAAATCCATTTTTTTAAAGCCAATTAGAATTTTTTATGGAAATAATTTGACTCACAATCCTCCTTCTTTCATCCAGGCTTCACCCAATGTGGTACATACAATGTTTGGATGAACTCAACACAGACTAAGACTAAACTTTGCGAAAAAAGATGAATGAAAAACAAAAGTGTACTTCGTGTGCTTGACAGCCATTACCTGCAGATAGCAGCATCCCAGGGTTTCTGAGGTAGAACATACAGCTTCAACCTGAAATAAATAAAGACATGCATTGACAGTGCACAGGGAAGACATTTTTTCTAACCTGCCTCAAGAGAACATTTATCGGCTGATGCAGATTATTTTAAAAAAAAAATACCATTAATCAGAAATCCTTTATTCGTCTCACGACGGAGAAATTTACAATAATTAGTCGATCAGTACTTTGGTGTACTTCTGCTGTACTTTTCTATTTAAGACACACCAACCAAAGCGAACAGTCTTAATACAGCTGCAGAATGTTATAGAATGAGGAAGAGGAGGAGGAGAATGTGAGCAATGCCACGTCTTTACATATTTCAGCAGGAACTTGAGCAACACAGAATAAAAAACATTCATAACTTCATCAAACACAAACTAAATTGATTCTATTATATAGACTAATTCAACATCTAGAAAAGCACTCAGAGAGCACAGCCGTCCGCTAAGGTCCATGAAATATTTCCTGAGATATTGATGAGACGTTAAGAGACAAGAGTCAGTCAACGATTCAGCTGAGAAACACCTTTCAAACTCAGGCTTATCATTCAAAGACTACATCATCTTTTAACCTCAAATGCATAAAATGAAATCCCTTAATTGTTAATGGTATTGATTGTTTTGTTAATAAACTTCCAAAATGTTGACTTGAGAAAACAACTTAATTTTAATTTAAGTTTAAATGTAAAATGGTTGCGCTCTGAACATTAAAACAAGTTCAATAACTCAGAGGCATTTCTCTCAAAATACACTTAAGGAACATTAACTCTGCTGGCACATCTTACAGGCAATACTGATGTTCATGAAATCCTAAAGCTGTTTCAAGGCTACACGCAGAGAAAAAACGCACGCTTCCTTTTTAAATGGTTTGTGTAGAGGACAGTAGGTGGAAGAAAAGGAAAAGTCATGTTAATGATTAACTGATTAACTGGTCAAATGCGGGCTAACACACAGAAGACTGTGTGGGCGTGATGCAACTTCAAACGTGGAGTCGTGTGTAAAGGGCACCGGTCTAATGATAACACGCTCGGAGGATGAGTCAATGTCTGAAAAAAATGATGTCATCCCTCCAACTTCTGAATATTCCATCAATTAAATGCTCCAACTCGCAACACTAAAGAAGGCAAAACTAAATTTCTGGATCTGCTTTGTGATTCATATCTGCTCCAATAATTCATGATTTGTTCCTTGCAAGGTTTTCCTGAAAGATAGAGGAACCAATACGACTGTAACAGTAAGATTTTGTTCTTCGTTTCTACCACTAGATGGCCCAGCAACACTGACGACACACTGCACACAGCAACAGTGACCAACACTCATCTCAGGGTGGGTTCATGATGAACATAAAGCACTTGCATCTCCTCTGCATTGTCTTACCACTGATGACAACGTGGCTGAACTTCAGTCGTGCGATAATGAGATTTACAGTCAATGCACGGATGCATTTTGTCGGGGTATTGTGGTCTGGTTCAAACAATGTGAAGGACAACATGAGATCTGATTCATGCCATGCAGGTGTGTCAGCTTCACAGATGTCGATGGTATTGCGGATCAGGAGGTGGCAGTGTTATACACCAAGAATTAACCAATTGTCTCTGGGCAGAAAAAGGCTGAACACTGAGAAATGAGGTGAGGAAAAAAGGACTAAAGAGGATGATGTAATCCTTTAAAGGGACATTGCAATAAAATGGCTACAATAGGCAAAAGCTATCAGGAGAGCTGAGATGACCGAACGTATACAATTGTACAATAATGTAGCAGTACAGCACATCACAATTACCCCACAGCATGATAAGATGCCTTAACTCAACAGTTCAAAACACCAAATCATTCAATCTGCAATGATGCATGTCCTAAAAACGCAGCACATCCCCACTTTTGAGAAGCTCCAATCGGAAAACAGTAGTTGAGTTAAAGTCGATAGGACATGGTTCTGTATTTTTTTTCTACAGTTGACCAAATTCTGTTAACTGGAGAAGGTCTGAGGGCATCTTTTTAAATATACTGCACATCATTGAGCATATTGATCAGAATCAGGTTTATTTCCAGGTAAAGATTTTCACACTACGTGAGAATTTGTCCTCATACATCGGTGCTAACATCATAACGACAGGAAGAGCATAGATAAACAATAGCAGAGGTTGCTGAGGTTTACAGACAAATCAAGTCAATTAATAGAAACTAAAAAACAATAAGTCGAATGGCTTGAAATATATAAGTATTATTTTAAAATGTTGAGATATGGAGGATGTGCAAACAGTGTCATAGTGCATTAGTCATAAAAAAAAAAAGATGGACGTTATATCTAACACATAACACGAATGTGTGGGGAGGATTCGGTGGAGGTCCGCGGTCTCGTTGATGAGACCGGTAGCAGAGGGGAAGAAACTGTTCTTGTGGCGTGAGGTTTGGGTCCTGATGGACCGCAGCCTCCTGCCAGAGGGGAGTGTTGTTTGTTTAAAGCCAATATTGAACAAGGAACTGATGGTGAGTCTTCATATGAAACTGCCAATTAAACGTTGAGTTTAGGTTGAGAAGTTGATATTTGATCAACGATATATCAAACTAACTCCAGGAGGTATCAATGAGAAATGTCTGTTGTGTAACAGGGATCCCTCTCCTCCATCAATGCTGTGTAAAACTCAAAGTGGTGAATTTCACCAGATTATATGGAGCAGTACAAAGAAGCATATTTGAGTTTCATGGCAGCACCTTTGCACTAACTTGAGTAGTTTCACAGCAACGCTTATTCTCCCCACAAAAACATCTTGTACCACGTCTGGTGTAAATGGGCTGATAACAAGAAGGCCTCAGGGAAAACAGTTAGTAATGTATTATGCAAATGATCAAATAAAAAGACAGCTAGGATGTTTCACTTTAACTTGATTGTGGGTGTGATACACTAGTTTTGGGCTTTTAAAATGGGTAAAATGTCATTTTGACAATACATCTAAATAATATGATTTCATGTAGCCAGTTAAGATTATATAATATATTGTTTAATATTTTTAGCATATTTAAGATGGATGTTGAAAACCAAAGTATTTATGATATCATGAACCTGACCAAACATATGAAGGAAAATAATTTGCACTTTCTAAAAGCCGAGACCCAGGATCAGACTTGTTTGCATATGACCTCAGCTCCAACGCCTCAGGCTGAATAGAAACACCATTCATTATGAGGAGTGGTTAACCAGCTCTCTACCAAATTTCAGTGACTCTGGGTTCCCATTTTACTGATTTAGCGGTTGTGTGGTTAACCATCTCATGTTACTGACTGTTATAGTGAGAAGTACTCACGCAGGCTATCCTCCCCTTGTAAAAAGAGAGCTGGGCATTTGTTGGCCATTTAATAGGTACCGAGCAGGCACCAAGTGAAACACAATTACAGATCTTTCACAGGACCTTTAGAGTTTGTTTTTTCTCGCTTATTCTACAAAAGCACATTTCTTCAAATCACAGTTCATCCAGCTGCACTGACCGTTAATGTTACATTATTGCTTCAAAAATGCTGCCGGGGCTTTTCAGCTGAGATTTAACCACATCCTCTGTCAAATGGAAAAGGAACATTTTACCAGCCTGACCGTTGCTCGCGGTTTTCAAAAGAGACAGAACATTTCCTGAGCATGTATGACTGCAGCGACTGAACCTCAGTGCTAAAAGCTGCTAGCGTCATGACATAGGTCTCGCTGCGGTATAATTGTGATTGGCAGCCGTGGAGAGGTATCCAGATAGCAGTCTGGTTATACAGTTGACCCTGCTGGCACAAATCTTATCTCTCTCTCTCTCTCGCTCCCCCCCACCCTTCCCTCCTCCTCCCTTCAAACTCTGGACCCACCATGACAACATTTACCCAGCGCCTTGTGCTCCACTCCTCCACACAAGCTTCCTCAGAGACATCTGCCCCTCTTTAATACTGATCTTTGACCCTGCAGGCTAAAGATAAGTTAACCTCCACGACCGTGTCATGAAGCGACCGACAGGGTCTCACCTAATGCAGTTCTGTTAGCGCACATGTGAAGTATTGAAGCCTAAGAAACTATTCAAAACATTAATTTACATAAGGAGCCAAACGTTGTCTTATGAAAGAAACCAGCTTTGCCTGAAGTGTGAATGGTTGCAACACTATTTCCCTCTTTCTCCCAACCTTCTGCCAGCACTAATCAAGGGATTTTCCTCCCCACCATCTCCTGCTGAAAGACTATTTCCGGATTGTGTCGTTCATTTATTTAGTTCTCAGAGCTCTCTGGAATGAGAGGCCCTGGAAAACTGAGTGTGGCAATGTGGGCTGGAGCAGTAGGGAGGGAAAGGGAAAGTGTGCTTGTCTAAGAGATGGAGAGAGCTGGATGATCCAAGACAAGTTACAGCAACAGATTCTACCCAAACAGCACAAGCAAGAATATTTGTGGGTGACGTAAATGTACCACGATGAGTGTAATCACATGGGAGGGAGAAAGGGCAGGCATTGAACTTAATCTACCTTCATAACCGTGTGATGTTGAGGATTCCTTTGCGACAATGGTGTGTTTGCCAGCCCCAAGGTCTGTTTGTTCATCTGTCTGTGTCTACGTCTCCCAGAACATCCTATTACAATACTACGTTAAAGCCAAGGAACAGGCTCTTAGTGACCTGTTTACCTTTTGACATTTACAGTGTTGATAAAAGCTAACCAACTCTGACAGGCATAATTATCAAAGGAAGGTGGTCATACAAGCTTAAGAGGCCTTGACCTTCAAGCAGTATGCTTTATCCTCGTTAGATGACCAAACAGGATTGAATCCACCCACTAAGCTTATCATTGTCTTGACTCCAGGGTCTTTACAGGATGAGTGACCCATTGAAGTACATTTGAGATGCCTAATTTCATTGTGTTGCTGTTACGTCTTTGCTAGTAATGTAATTAACTGAGTTAACGATCACATGTATTAACATACTGTATTTTACAAGCAACATTCTTGATTAACACTGTGGCTGCTAACATGAAAGCAGAGGTAGAATAGTTTTGAAGTTTGGGTATTACAAAGTCATAAACTAAAATCTTTATCTGATCTGAAATGCAGCAGATCCCCAAAGTTGGAACCAAAGGTGGGGCATGAATGACTGTACCAAATGACCAAATGCTTATAATCTCAAATGTCAACCTCATGGTGTTGCTAGAAGAAAAGTCAGGGGGTCAGTAGGATTCATCCCTTGGGGATCTTGAATGTTTGTCTCAAATTTCATAGCAAACTATGTGAGAGATGTTGAGGCAAATCTGGAACAAAGTGCCGGACCGTTGGAACGCTGCCATCCCAAAAGCCACACTGCTATCAAGGCCAAAAAATAAGAAAACACCGCTGATGAGGCCAATATATTGAGCCACTTTATGGAAATGGTTTTGGAGATGGACCAATAGAGCGTAGACGTCCAGGATATATCTACCACGCTACTTCTGTCTCTTATGATGATCTCCACTTGATGAAGGTTGGAATAGAATTTGATGGATTAGCCCTTTTGTAAAATGTAATTCATATTGTTTCATTGTATAGCAACTGTATATCACTAATATATACAATACTGTGACGCCACTCTTAAAGTAATTACCAGGTTCCATTAGACATGAAACACAATGTAGGCTGATAGAAAGGGTGAGAAATTTTGACTTGCTTGCGAACTGTCTCTAATTACTTACCTCATTAAATTGTGCCAGATTCCAATTAGAAAGAAATAATTTGTTGAATTGTAAAATTATAGAACTTAAGTTCTTAAATTCTAGAGAAAAAAGACAACTTGCTTCTCAACAAGTCATTTTCTAGGGTCACTGTGATCATGTCAGCTTGCACAGTCAGCAGTTCTGTAGTAGAGTCGTCTCTGGCACAAAATCTCTCACACCGAGATTGACTGTGTGGTGAAAAGGCAACAGAGTGCAGATGTGAAGTGACAAGAACACAGCTATTTGTGCTAAATGTTATGACAACAAACGTTATCAGTATTTTGGAATTTGGAACACAAACTATTGTAATCTGTATTAATAATGTAAATTAGAAGAGTGTATAGTATGTGTGTGGGGAGTTTATTTGACATAAATCAGACTGTTGTACAAAGGATTAGAGATTTGGGAGAACAGAGCAAAGTGACTTTTTGATTATTTCTTTTGCATTTATTCGTTTCTTTCATGTCATGGAACATTTTGTTGTTGTGACACTTTTACCTAAACTGAATGATAGTTTTGGCGGAACCAGACGGGGAAAAAGGGGGTAGCATGCTACCTTAGCTTTCTGTGACATTCACAGCAGTGTGAACTTAACATGCTAGGGAACAAGAGACAGTGACACATCTTGCTGACACATAAAACCTAATCTTGTCAGACGATTATAGCGCCGAAAGTCAGAGTGCACAGTAAAGTCAGATGATGACTTAATAACCTTCTGTGACATACAACCTACCCGATAGCCTTTAAGCACCTTGGTAAATCCTAACGCAAGACACAGAAAATGAGTTTAAGTGCTCTACTCATGGCTCAAGGTTGTCTTATTTGCACAGGTCACCGAAGCTGCTATTGTTTGTGTAGGGGTTTTTGTCCTATCCTCTTATTGTTATGACTCCTCACCGAATGCCTAACAGATGCTGAAATAACTTCCCTAAGACCTATGTAAGCAAATACCACTTTAAGTATTTGCCTGTACATGAAAGTGCATGAGTGGGAAGGGGGCTACATGTGTGTAGGACAGGGGTGGTTTGTTTTGTCAGCAAAATGTCAATCTGTCTTTGCAAGGTTATCCCATATGATCTCCCTAAATACACAAGGCTTGGTTGTCCATCTGGTTGGCAGTTGAAAGCTCTGGCCCCCCACCCTCCCCATTAACACCCACCACAACTCGCCCTGGTCCTGAGGTCTTGCCTTTCTACCTCCCACTGAGAGGATATGAAAAGGCAGACAAAGCCCTCCATTCTCTTCTTTTACTGTCATATTTTTGGATCAGTGTAATCCTCCAATGGCTGCAACACGTTTACAGCGGTTTTGGTTGCTGTATAACTATACAATGCATCGATTCTTACTGAAATAAGGCATTCAGAAGACTTTTGCATGTCCAGAAAAGACTGTCCTACCCGCGCGCACACACACGCACGCACGCACGCACGCACGCACGCACGCAGTCACGCAGTAACGCAGTCACGCAGTCATGCAGGCACAGCCAGAGAACGTCCCCTAAAAGTCCAAGAAGCCAGATCTGTCCCCAGTCCAAACTGCCTCAGGCTCTCCTAAGCTATTCAGCGTGTGCAAATGAAAGATGTGTCTTGGAACAGGGCAAGCCTCTAAGAAGAGCACAACTAGCCTCGAGCACAGATATACACAGCAGCCCTCTGGACAAGTTTGGCACCAGCACCAACAACTGTGGGCCAAAACTCATGTTGCGTGCTAACTTTCTCCCTCCCCCATCCCCTCATGCTATCCCACTCTGCAATTATATGCTACGCTCCCACCCAAACATGCAAGAATAGGCCTTCTCAGTCAAAAGACAGACCGAGTCATTCTGTCCTCAAACCATGACATCATGACCATTTGACTTCAGCAAGAAATGCAAGCTTAATTTAACTTTGTCAGGGGGAAGAAACGTGTGTGTTGCACTGGCAGAGGGCAGTCGTGTGAACAGTAAGTCTAGAACATCTGGGAGGGCACAGCTAATGTATGCTCTAAAATATCAAACTTACTAGGTATATGTGACTTGGATTGTGACAGACATGGATTGACTGTCAGAAATGTAGTTTTTTTTTGCAGCAATACTGACACCATTGCTATAATCAATGTTTTTTATACCTGGATACAACAACAGAACTGTATGTTAGGTAAAATAATCTGTGGTTTAATACAATATTTACCGTCATATACAGTCATTGGAATTATGATTTCTGTTAAGCCGAGTTTTGTCATTTTATAAGATTAAATTAATTTCACAGGGTCAACAGGAGACAGTATCTGTCAACTTTAGTTCAGAATGTTGTCAATGATACCTCTGCTTTCTGGAAGCTTCATGGAGTTCAGATGCCTGAGAGGCATCTATCAAACTGCTGACAGCTATTGTGTGAAGAACACCTCATTTTCCAAATCTGCCTCGCAACAGAGTCCTCTCCTCTGTCCTTGCAGCTCAGGGAGGGGTTCTTAATAGTGTGTGAACACTTGCGTATATGTGCATGTGTATATGATAGAACCGAACCAATGACAGACACCTAAGCCCTCACAACAAAAGAGGCTGGTGGGTTTCTCGCTCTCCCACACACTCATAAATAACCATACAGAGTCTCTGCCCTGACCAGGGAAAAAGGAGAGAAAAGAGCCATTTAGGCAGCTCCTCTCCTCTCATGCCTTCAAACTGACCTTTTCTAGGGGGCAGTCAGTCCAACCGCAACTCTGGAACAGACCCCCCCTCACCCCTCGTTCTCTCCTCACTGACACTAACCTGAATCATCCTAGCACTAGAGCTGTGGAGAGAAGCCACTTAGTAAGCTTGGGTCATTGTAGAAGGGCATTTTGAGACCTGAAAGGCATAAACCCTCACAGGCTCTCAGTCCTGGAGCATGTGAGTTGGCTGCAGGGGTCAGAGGTGAAGGTCACAATATGGGAGGAGGGGAATAAATCCTGGAGCATGGACGACAATGGCTGCAATCCCCACTGACAATGATTCCATTGTGGGCTATTGGTTGGTTAGTGTGTCCTGGAGCTGTGCCTAATAGAGTTATATTGCTGATGTGATGGCTGCATAGCCGAGGAGAGTAGTGTCCTTTATACAAAGGGGGCAACTAGCGAGGAGCTAGAAAGAGGTCTCAGCTTCTCAATTTTGCTTGGCATGAAAGCCCGGGATTGTGTGTGTGTGTGTTTGTGTATGTTTTTGAGGGAGAGAGACAGACTGAAAGAGAGGGAGAAAGGGGAGAGAGAGAGAGAAAGAAAGAGACAGAAGGTTATAAGCTTAACTTCCCTCATCTTCAGACCATGAATCCATAGCTCATGGACACACATGACTCCTCCCTCCAAACAGTAGACATGATGCATCACTGTGCAGGTGTGCTGACTGCAACATGACTTCTGCATGTGTGAATTTCTTTGCTCACACTGGGTAGAGAATAATACAATCCTTGTTTTCTTAGATAACTGAACAATTACATGTGACTAGTGCTGAGTCACTGGTGTATCAACAGATAATTAATATATATATATATATATATATATATATATATATATATATATTGTTTCTCTTTTATATAATTTTAATATAGAAATATTTGTGTTGTGGACTGTTGGTCAGACAAAACGAGCAAGTTATAACTGCTAGATATGACTTCAGTGTGTATTTTGTAAAAACAACACACAGCAAGTTAATCATTAATGCAAATGACTGATAAATGCCTTGTGACCTATTTTAATCCATGTTATATACTGTATATCTGGAAAACCTATTGCTGGTCACGTCTTTATATGGCACTGCACTTAAGTGGAGATGTGAGTAAGGCTTCTTGGAAAAACAGAGGACGTGAAACCACAGGATCATTGTCCTACAAAACTCAGTTGGTAAACATTGTGCGTTGGTATGCCACAAGCACCTCAGTTGTCACCTCTGTGAGTAAGATTAGGCTCTGGCAGAAGGAAGTGACAAATGATGAGTGGTAGGCGTGACCACTGAATGCTAGACCAATGCAGAGGACAGAGACGGCTTGATTTGACCGACGGAGTGAAGACAGACTGATACTGGCCCTTTGCAGAAACAGTATATCTGTTCTGCTGATGTCTATAGTAAAAGTAGCCTCCAATTTGACATTCCCTCCACCAAACATTGGTTTTCTATTTTTTTTTTCTTTCACTTTTTGGCTTCTCTGTGACCTCCTTAAAAGAACAAGCTATGTTTCCCAGGGCCTAGCTATTTGAAGCTCATAGTTTTGGTCATCCAAGGTTTTCTGTTCCAACTCAAACCGTTCAGACACTGTCCCCACTTACATTTCCACAATGGCAGGGTCCTGGGGGCCAGACCATAGCCGCCCTACACTCTGCCCACAGTCGAGTTGCCTCTGGCAGGACTAGTGCATGCTTTGTGTGCTGGTTCTGGCCACCGATCAGGGAAACCCCACAGTCTCTCCATGGTGAATGTCAAACACCCTGCCAAGAACATTATGCATCCCTTCAATGGCCGTGAATAACAGCACACTGCAGGACAGAAGATTTGGGAGATATGCAGTTCACCCTGGGCTACATTTGCAAGACCGTGACACAGATACCAACATTGGTGAAGTAAACTAATCCCTGACATGGTTTCCCTGTGTTGTGTCTTTTTCTGATGGACTACAAACAAAGCAAATCCAGATAAAAATATGTCCTACATTGATCGCAAAAACAATAAGAAAACAGTTGATGGACGATGCTCCTTGACACAGTTAGTGAACTATGATTATAATGCTCATTTTCACTGAAAAGTTCAAATACAATGCACAGCACCACATTGAATTAAGATTCTATTAAGACACTCAATTAATCCTGTACACCTGAGCTCTGATATATTTGTATTTCCGCTTCCCTGACCTTGCAATCATACAAACTAACAATTAAGTCTCTAACACCTACTCTCTTTGCCATTGACATTTTAAAATGGTTGTAACGAAATACCGAACCAAATTACAGTGTCTTTTATCACAGACCAACCACTGTTGGTTAATATGAAACTCGTAATTTCCCGGCACTCCCACAGTCCAGTGGCATATTGCGGTGGTGGATAGTGAGATGAGTCACAACAGCTCACAGGCAGCTGGCAGGCTTGCAGTATCAGCCTCTCGTGTTAATCTTACGATTAGCCTTCACTGATCCCATCAGGACTGCCTAGATCTGGGGTGCAGAGCCTAAAGGTTTATCCTGCAAGTCGGCCCTCCCTCCCCCTGACCACAACACGCACAAAAGGGGGAACGCACGGAAATACAAAGCACACACAAATCATTTCCAGTGCTTCTAATACTGATTGTAGGGTCAGCATATCCCTAGCCAGAGCCCAGACACTGGACAAACGGTAATCATGCCTCTGCCTGACTGTCCTTCACTGGCGTATCTGGAGTCAAAGTGCTGTTGTGTTCAAGAGGGTGGTGGTAGTGAAATGTGTCACACAGGTCAGACCCAGAAGTTAAGAGGGCAAATTCTGTGCCTCTCTGACACCATGTACCGGGGGAAGGGGATTGGATAGCAACTAAATGGCTGCTGTGACAGGCTACACTCTCTCTTAAAGCAGGAACACATGGAAAGTGTACAAACAATCATATATGCACCCACAAATGCACACACATGAACAACTTCACCCAAATCGGGGACACAACCACACTATTACATACCTGTCAGATGGTACATCAAATGTCTAAAAGAAGACTACCATTCAGCAAGTAAGTCAGTATTTGTATACAACATGAGAATGATAGGCAAATTTGTTTTACCCAAAAATTTTTCAAATGTGTGTTTGTCTGAACACACAGGGAAAATCTATGTGTGTCTCTCATGGTTTTGCTCTTCGGCCATAATATGCTCCATTATGGCAGGTAGTTTAAGAAGTTTCATGGGCACTGACTGGACACAGCACAGAATAAACTTTCAGATAGAAAAAAGGATAGCTGGAGGCATCCCATTACCTCCTTCTCTCTGTCCTTGGGTCAAAAGGGGAACGGCCATAAACGCCTGGACAGCAACAGACAGACCTCTGACCATGCAGGCCTTGTTTCACTCTCCCTGCAGCCACTAATGTCAGCTGGGGAAGAGGCCCTGGCTGTTTAAATTTACAGCGCCATGTCATTCTGTGTCATGAGCAAACAACAAAGCCTGCATTCATCGTACATGAACACACAAGAAGATAGTAATGCTGATGTCCTGGTGATTTTGAGATAGAAAAACCAGAACGTCTGAATTAAACAATCAGTTCTTTCTTGCCCTGTTATCATTTTCATCTCACTGTAAAGGCGTTAACCTATCGTGACTTCAACTGAATGATCTCAGCACAAGTTACAAGTGGCGACACTCAAGACGCCAATTTTGCTGCTGAACGTGTTTGACAAGCTCAACAACTATATTACACACTTGCCTACTAGGTACGTTACCCAGTCGCCTATAAGACAATGACCTGGCACTGTCTGGGTGCCAAACAGCTGATGAAAGTAATAATCATAAGACATAGCATGATATAATTTTATTGCTATCTATTCATTTCCCAATAATTAAGACAACCTAAACATGGCAGATCATAACTGATTCCTTAGCTTAACATATCAAAACACAAAACATATAAAAATGAAATATTCATTTAATAATTCTAGCTAACAGGTTACATTTTTCATTCATGCATTGCAATGGTTCAGCTGTTACAGTGCAGCTTGAGAAACCCTGAATGAAACCGTCTGGAACGTACCAATATAACATAGGGGGTACATTTTGAGACGAACAGTTCATAGACTGTCTGTAAACGGAAATAAACTTGCGCATATTAAACATAACGTGCTGGTTTTTGTCTAACCGTTGAATGTTAACATTACCGAGTGTGTTTTATGTGACCATTAATCTCGCAAGGAAAAACATCCCTTACTGTGATGGTGGGTTGGACCATGCCAAGATGATGTTACGAACAGCCCTTTAAAGTCGGTCCACTTCCGAGATGAAGAAAAGTACGGCTGCAGTGCACACCGAGAAGACGAGGACTGACAATCTGTATCTCCGAAAAGTCCACAGCTTAATAGGCTGTGTTGAGAGAATAAATTTAGACGTTCATGGAATCATCGAATTACTTTTCCTTTTGTCCAAATCTATGTAGGACGTGGAGACTGCATTGAAGTGGCCTAAATTAGGTTTACTTGCGGCAAAAGAAACGTGCATTTTTTTGCGCAAAGACAACAGCAACCTGGAATACTCTTTTGAAACAGGAATGGTTTATCCTCCTGAAGGTTTATTCTACATCGAAATGGATCCAGCACCACCAGGTAAGTCAGGGTTAAAGGCAGGCATTGTCTGAACTGCGGAGGGGGTCCGAAAATGTTTTATTAATTTACTGCTTTCTTCTTTTGTTGCTATCATCTTATGTAAGATGGATTATAAACTGACATGTCAAATGCAGTGCAGGTGTCAGTACAGCGTTGTTATAATGGCCAGGTCGGCAGCTCTGCTCCCCCTGTGGCTTTGCCCAGGCATGTATAGCGCAATTCACTTGCCAATTACGTAATACGTTTCTGTGGACCAGGCGCAGTGGTTCGCCTCCTTTCTTTTGTCCCAGCACATACGGCGGACTCGGACAGAAAGGCCCCACATGTCCTGATAATCCAAGTAAAGATCTACTAAAGATACATGGCAGTTCACTGAGGGCATTTTCAAGGAAATATAGTTGACTGTGCGTTAATGAGCACCGCATGAAACGACCGCTTTGTTCTCCTCCGCAGCCAGCCGTGGTTAATTTAGCTCGGAAAGTAGGCTAGAGGCAAGCAGGCTAGACGGCTCGTCTCATGACTGAACTACAGAACTGCTCATTTCTTATTTACGTTTGTCATTTGACCTCAGTTATTACATTGTATCTTGTACATTTCAGCCGTGTCTTATTGTTAACCACCAAACAAGCTTGAGCTAACTAACTGCACCAAAACTGTTAGCCTCCATACATTCTGAACACTCGTCTGGATTCATGTCCAGATGGAGCATTAAGTTAAAATTAATACGTATGTCACGACATAAGAACCACACAGACACCGTGTACGGTTCCTATAAGGTCCATGTACCATGAATATTTTAGTGATACTTCCTGACTTATTTAGGAAAACCTGTCCTTTATTCACTGCTGGATCGGGCACTGTGTAGAACCCAGCTACAGTTTTACTGATGTTTTTTTATTTCATACTGAAGTTACCTGGCTCGTTTCATTACTGGTATGTGGGTTCAGGTATCCAGTTAAGTTTCTTGGCAGCCGACAGGAAAGGGAAGGTGTGCAGATTTAACTTGGCTGGGTCCAGCAGCCGCAGCTTTTGGTGTTGTGCCTGCCACTGTGCTGCTGCACCTGACTTTTGTTTATTTTAAGGTCAGAAAAAGAGTAGAGCGGATGGTGGGAGAACCCACATTTTCTCCTCTCTGAGGGTGCTCTTGTATTCTCCTCAACTGCCTCATGAAAGGCACTTTCGTCCTCCAGTGAAATAAATCGCCCTTCACCTCTTCTTGATGCGGTTTAGCCACCTTTTTTCATTTTTAGGAAAACACTTAGATTTTACGCCAGGCTCAGATGTATTTTTTCCTCTAAGACTAATGGAAAACTTCTGAGGATCTGCAGGACTGCAGTTATTTCCAAACAGTGGTTCAAGAGACATTTATCATTTCATTTGTAGCTTCTACATTGAGAGACCTAAAGAAAATTATTCTACAACTATTTTGATGTTATTCAGTGGTGTTTTGTTTTTTTGCAAAACAAGACATTTGATGACATTTCCTTGTGTTTCAGTTTTCTTAGGTTTGTTATTGATCAATTTGCTTACTTAGCAATAATTAATATAATGCTAAATTGCAGTCCTAAGTTAATTGTTCTTCAGAAATTCAGAATGTAAAATGCAGCCTCAAAGTTTAGAAATTATACTTAATCTACTTTGTGAGGGTTACATGCAATTGAACGCCTAATAAAGAGGACATTTGGAGTAAGACAAGAAAGTAGATGTAATAGATGTTAAGTGATCTTGTTTAAAAAAAAAACAATAAAACTGATTGAAATATGTGCTTTTAAATGCTGATCACAATTAAGATGTTTGTAATGATTTGGCAAGTGAGAAGCTGGAAACATGCCTGGGCTTGTCTCTAGATTCGGGCTCCATCAAGCCATCAAGCAAGGGTGTGACAGTTTGACAGAGAGGTGGTTGTGTTGGGGGTTTGGCTGTATTGTAATGGCCATAATATTCAAATGGTCATGTTGTCAGGACATTATTTTACAACAGCTCAAAGCTTTTCAAGTTTCTCTTTCTAAGAATCTGTCCCTGTTTTGTTTTGCTCACAGCTCTTCCTCCCAGATCATCAAAGCCCGTTTCTTCCACCATGAACAACAACTGCCTTTCCCCACCTGCATATGCACTACAGGACGCTGAGTGGTATTGGGGAGACATGAATAGGTAGGGCATCCTACACTTCCCAGTCCTAAATCAAATATCCTATTCTGAGAATGTGTCGTTTCATTGTATAGTTGTTTGATCTGTTAACTGAATTTCCCTCAGGGATGAGGTAAACGAGAAGCTCCGAGACACACCTGATGGCTCTTTCATGGTGCGTGATGCATCAACAAAGCTGCAAGGAGACTTTACCCTGACATTAAGGTAAAGTGAGGAAAAAAACCAAGAAGTGAAATCCTTGTCATCTGAGCACTGTAAATATTACAAATTGGGGTTCAATCCCATTTCACGCTTTATAATCTTGTTTCTTCTCGTCCACTTTCCCAGGAAAGATGGGCACAACAAGCTGATCAAGATTTACCACCACGATGGGAAATACGGTTTCTCAGATCCCCTAACGTTTACTTCAGTGGTGGAGCTCATTTGGCACTACCAGCACCATCCGTTAGTGGAGTACAACGCCACACTGGACCTGATGCTCACCCATCCTGTTTCCCGCTATCAGCAGGTTAGTGAGCACGATACTGTTGTTTTATCTCTTTGGTCAACAAACATGTTTAAGTAGAAATTATTTCTTTTTATCAAATATGGAGGAAAAAGAGGTGTACATATTGGATTAAATGGAATTTTTCAAATCAGGTTAAAGAGGACAGCGTTGATGTCGCTGGCAGAAAGCTTAAGGAGGTCCACTGTCAGTATCAAGAGAAGTCGAAGGAGTTTGATCGTCTTTATGAAGCCTTCACAAAGACCTCACAGGTGAATATTTAAATTGAACTTATCTGTGATGGTCTCAGATGACTGAAACCAAATATCAGTTCTGTTCTTAAGTGTGTTACTTAGATGTGACGATCTCTTGATTTTTTTCTAAATTGATGAATTCTTTGTGATGCAAGGAGATCCAGATGAAGCGAACAGCAATTGAGGCCTTTAATGAGACAATGCTGATCTTCGAGGAGCAGTGTCGTGAACAGGAGCGCTACGGCGAGGAGTTTGAAATGAACAATCAATCCGAGGGAGCAGACAAAGACCTAGAGAGGTACTTCATGGTCCAATAAATATCCCATTTAGGTCATTGACATACCGAATGTAGTGTGATTTGGGTGCAACTCTAACATACCTTTACCTTCTCTCTTAAGCTTTCTGATAAACTATGAGAAGCTGAAGTGCCGTCTTGGGGAAATCTATGACAGCAAAATCCATCTGGAGGAAGATTTGAAAATCCAGGTCGAGGACTACAGAGAGACCGACAGAAAGATGAACAGCTTGCGGCCTGACCTCGTTCAGCTACGCAACATCAGAGAACAGTACCTGAAGTGAGCAGCCATACAGTAGTATTTGTTGTATTCAAATTACTGCAAGTCCATAAAAGTCTCTGTAAGGTCTAACAATTGTATCTCTCCTTGTAGCTGGCTTAATCACAAAGGTGTACGGCAGAAACGCATAAATGACTGGCTTGGGATACTGAGCGACAGTCTCGATGAGTAAGTTTTCAAGAATTTTTCCATTAAATTACATTTAATAACTTCTAACATACAGTACAATAATAATAATACAACGATTACGGAGATGTAACATTACGACTTGTCTTTCTAGTACGTATGTGTTGAAGGGAGATGAGAAGAATTTGCCACATCAGGATGAGACGAGTTGGTTTGTTGGTGAACTGAGCAGGACACAAGCTGAGGAGATGCTTCAGGGTAAAGCTTCTGGGACGTTTCTGATCCGCGAGAGCAGCAAACAAGGATGCTATGCCTGCTCAGTTGTGTGAGTACATGTTTTTAGAAAAGCAGTATCTGGAGACTTGATCAATTCAATTTATCCATGTGACACTCATTAATTGCCTTTTTCATTTTTTCAGTGTGAATGAAGAAGTCAAGCATTGCATGATCTACAGCACACCACATGGTTACGGATTTGCTGAGCCCTACGACGTCCACTACTCACTGAAAGACCTTGTCCTGCACTATCGCCTGCACTCCTTAGTGCAACACAATGATGCCCTGGATGTTCGGCTGTCACATCCAGTACACGCCAAAGCCCCTGCCACGCCTTCACAAAACGCAGAGGAGCACAAACTCTTACAGACTCCAAAACACACAGTGAGGCTCCTGCCGGCCGCTCCAGAGATGTAGACCAACAGAGAGATTTATTAGGACATGTTTACTGTATCCTGCAAGAACGACTGCATCACGGTGCATTGTGTAAGGTTTTGCACTACAGTGATTCCAACAGTTTTTGTGAAAGTGATTTCACAGATTGAAGTGGGACCGGAACCTGAATGTCAGCTTGAACTTTTTTATTTTTGGTTTCAAAGAGACTGTTTAAGATTCAAGGAAATTTTACTTCATTTGTTGATGTATGTTTAATGAACATCATTGGTAGGGGTGTTGGAAACCACAAAATTGCTCCCTGACATCAGGTGCTGAATCTTCTTTTGACTTTTCCAACTGGAGATGATGTTGCCATTTTCCCTAAAATGTATTCAATTCTGAAAATGTGATCAATAGGTTACCAGTATATTGGGTTACTACTATTTAGTGCATTTGTGAGGGAAAAAATGGTGCTGTAAACAGGTTGTTTCCGTCATATTGGTTTGGTGGACCAAACCATTTTTGGGTAAATGCCACTTGTGAATATGTGAAAAGTCGTGGTGCATCTTGACAATTTGCCCCTTTCTTAACAGATATATACAGTGGATATTATGTAGCATTAACATCCTGTAGAATACCATTGTAAAAGCATACTCAATGTTATACCCATTGACCAAAGCACTTAATAGTGAGCAAAAATACATCCCTGTTTAGTCCAGTCGATGCATTTGGGCAAGGGGAGGGCAATTTATGTACACCTGCTGATGTGCTGATCAAAACATAATCTGAAGTACTGTATGTTATATTCTGTTACTCAAAGAAGTATAAGCTTTTTGTATTCTATATATATTTTTTCTATAAACATGCCACAAGATGAAAGCTTGAAGAAAGTGCAATCCAACAGTATTTCTATTGTTGCAATGTATGATGGTGATGATGATGATGATGATGGTGGTGGTGAAGGTGATGCTGTTATGAGAGGTTGACGATCGCCACAGAAATGCACTCTCTTTGGTGGTGTCGTATGATGTGGCCTCCTATGTTTGTGTGAACTGCCAGAGGTCCGGAAGTATCCTGCCTCCATTACTTGAACTGTGGCATTGCTCAAGCTATGAATGTTTTTTCATGACACACAGCCTACATAGCTTAAGAGAAAAATAATTTGTTTTGAACTTGGCACATTTTTCAAGTTGGAGGACAATAGATACTCTGTACAGAGAAACTGTTAAATGTATATCTGAGGTTGGTTCAGGGAAGGGGGGTGATTTAGCCTCTTATATAAAAAGAAAAAAACTCCACAGGGAGATTGAGGAAACTCCTCGGGTGAAGCTGAGCAATGTGAGATCCTGACCTTTTTCTTGCTGAAAGACAATAAACTGATGAGGGTTTTGTCAACTTAGGCAATCCATTGCTTTTTTCC
Organism: Macroramphosus scolopax; assembly: GCA_901007825.1. Taxonomy (NCBI): domain Eukaryota; kingdom Metazoa; phylum Chordata; class Actinopteri; order Syngnathiformes; family Centriscidae; genus Macroramphosus; species Macroramphosus scolopax. Next base: position 109,178 of record CAAKHC010019566.1, on the reverse strand, counting down.
CAGTCCAATGCTGTTACTATGCAAGCTATGCACAATATCACTTTGTTTCATTTAAAGTACACATAAAAGAAGTTATTCTGAGCCATTTTGACTCATGGTCTATCAGGTTAAATGTTGTAAATCAGAATGTACCCAAATGCAAAGCATAGGCAGACTTGAAGTAGGATTAGTTATCTAAAATTTACCATCTGTCTCTTGTGTGTCCATTGTAGTCCAAAGAGCTTATCCTCGGGTCAGCAGAGATAGGAGGACATACTGTGGACAGATGGAAGGGAAAGGAAGTGATAAAGACAATAGCAGGATATGTGCAGGCCCTTTCCCTGCTCAGTCCTGCAGCATTGACTCACTTGAAAAAAATTCCATGTCACCAGGAACATGAAATATTTCAAATTTTTTGGACAGCAGAAAAGCTCCTTGGGACCAGTTACACCGAATGAATGTCTTCCAAATTAAACTTTATTACCATCTACAAAGAAACACCTATATAAACATTGGAATATAGTGTTCACTGATGGCGATGACCCTTGACGACACTACGATTGGCCCTATGTGACCAGAACAACAGGTGGTGTCTTTAAAACCATCACATAAGGTCTGTGTTAGGTAGGGATTAATGAGGTGCAGACGACAGGGATGTACTGGGGGACAGGATTACTCCATCTTACCTGTGTCAGCATTGAGTTGGTGGATAGGCGGCATGCATGCTCTGCTAGGATGGCCCAGATGCCGAAGAGATGGATAGATAGGACAGACTGTACCAACGCTGAGTCACCCTCTGGCTGTGTGTGTCCTGAAGACAGGGAGAGAGCGGGCAGACAAGGATTTCACCCTGGCTATCTACAGATAGCCAGGGTGAAAGGAAAGACAGGGATGAATACCTCAGAAGGTTCATGTACGGGAGTGTAAAGGATAATGGGAATAACTCAAAGCTGAGAGGGTTAAGTCAGACTATCTCTCCACATTTCTTTTAACCTGAAACATTCCAACAAACCTGGCTACTTCCCAAAGCTTTTTGCCTTCACAGCAGTTTAGCTAACACTGCTCAGTCCTTTTTTCCTTAGCTCCCTCCCTCCCTGTGCAAAAACCCAGCCCCCACGTCTTTTTCTCTTAAAAATAATACAGACACACTCCTCCTCCACTTTCCTCCCCCTTTCTCCTTCCTTGTCAGCACACCTCATAACTCGCCCGTTTAAATTCATAGTAATTTTGCTCTGCTGTTCTCAATTTAAATAAGACCTGTCTGGTAAGCAGCAGAACGAATTGGCTTTGAAGTCACGCCTAAAATACACACACCATTAACAGTCTCACGGGCTTTCAGGAGAAATAGGTTTTTGCATTCAGTTTGGCGACATCCAATCGCGTCTCTCCTCCCCTCTGTCTCCGTCCGATTCCACAGTTTTCACGCTAGCTGGACAGCCAATAGTAGGCCGAGGACACGCAGCGCGTCAGCCAATCAGCAACCAGTTGCTATGTTGGAGGCAGAATCGATAAGACGGGGATTTTTTTTTTCACCTCACTTTTTTTACTAGCTCACATTATAGCTGGCTCATGGACCGAGGGCGAGAGATCGTGCTGCCTGCCAATCCAAGCAGTTTGTAAGCTATGAACTGAAGTATTAAACATGCCAGCTCCACGTTTCCTCTGAATCTAGTCTAGTCTAAGACCAGCACATGACAAGCATAAACAAGTTACCTGTGTCTGTATCTGTATCTGTAATGCATCACGAAGGTTATACTTCGTTTTACATTTTGTGTTTATATTTTCATAGGCAGACAAGAGTTCTGGAGGTTGTGGGAAATTGTTTCCTTTATTGCAGAATTTGTTTTAAAAGAAGTACATCAATTTTTATACATGTTGTGGAAGTTTGCCTCTTCTTTTGCAACTTTCTTTTAAATGTATTGGCTGCCTTTAAAGAAAGAGAAAAGCTGTTTGATTACTCACAATACACATTGGGCTGTGGAATTTGCAGGAAAGATTACTTCAGAAATACTGTGCAAACTTTATTTATAACGGTCACTCCATTACTGTAATTGCTGTATTACTGTAACTGTTCTGAATTTAGTCCAGCCAGAGGTATCTGGTTTTTAGTTAGACTGTGTTCTCAAATCAATGAAATATAGTATAGTAGATCAATAAACCTTTATTTAAATAATCTGTTTATGAATTAAAGCTGGCTAGAATGAAAAAGAAAAAACAGAGCGCATTTACCACACAAATGTTAATGATAGGATGTAGGATTGCCTGTTGCTTTCTCCAAAATGTCATGTGGCTTAACTTCATGCGAGAGCAGTATTCTTCAGAATAATTTATCTGCTCTCTCAGTGAGCTTTGCAGTCAAAGGTTCAGATCACACTGAGATGAGAAGTGACACTGAGCTAACTCTTTATAAGGGGATAACATACTACTGTTTGCTGACAAACCATTCAGGAGAGATGCCAATCCAGATCCAGATTTGCAAATAGCAGCTTAGGCAAGGGCGGATGAGGACT
>CAAKHC010019566.1:89657-106669 GCA_901007825.1 Macroramphosus scolopax | reverse complement strand
CCATCTCTTTGAACCAGGCAGAGCAGGACACTTGTACTCTCCTTTTTGGTAAATGCCCAAAACTTTGCAGGTGTTCTGCAGAGCCAAACTATGACTTGTGTTATTACAACGTGCTTCTCTTTCCCAAAGAAAAAGCTTCACTAATGGTTTCAGCTGTTATAAATGAAGGACGTCAGCATCCGTCAAGCCCTCGGGAAAATCTCATTGCGAGAGTTCAGCTCTCAAATTGATTAAAAAAAAAAGAGTAGGCAAACAGCCAGCAAACCAATGTGGCACAGAACTGACAGGTACTGGCTGCAGTCCAGATGGAAGAGAAGCCACATATTCTAAACCAGTTTTGTCTAAGTTTAATTCTGTGTGTATACTGGTTCTAACCAAGATAAGATGGATATGTAGCTCTCAAGGCCTGACAGGTGAAGACAGGAACTTGGCAACATCACAACAAGCATGTAGAAGAGATAGATTATTCACAGCTGCATGTATTCATAATAAGACATATATTACTAACACAACTCTCATCAGTCATACTTACAATACATATTTTGGACAATAAAAATAGAAATTCTAATTGTTGTTTAGCTTGAAAGCCCAGCATAATCCTCAATATACTTTAATATCTATTCTCATAAGAACCCTTAAGCTGTTGGATTCATCTCCTGATGTTTTTCTTTCCTGTTAGAGGCTAGCCAGAGGACAGCGCCCTCGTGAAAAAGCCAGACATACTCTGCACTTTCAAAAGAACGATAATTATGGTGACCACTTTCCATAGGATGACCCTCACACTATTTATTTTTTCTCCACCTTCATGGGAAATACTGGGAGCAGCTCTCTTTCCCCTACATTACAGTGGAGAAACAGGATGATCAGTGGAAATATTTAACCCTCAAGAAAAAAAACTGTCAATAGGCGAAAATACTGATGAAAAAAATTTAATCAGACTGTAACAACCATTTTCACCAAAATACAAGTGTCTGTGTCAGTGCACTCCGATTCATTTCAGCAGCCTACCACCCTACCTACTTATTAAAACCTGTTTTACAAGAGACACCTGCCCAGGCAGAAACATAAAAAAGCACATTCAAATTACAAATGAGAAACATAAAGCCGCAACACAAGTACCAATGGATGAAACTTCATTCAATAGTTTTTATGCATGAGAACAGTCATTTAGATCAAGTTCTAATGTATCAACTAACAAAGTGGATACATAGAAAGCATGTATGTCCTGAGCCAGCATATATCCCCGCTGATTGAATGGAAGATGTCCCACATCAATGAAACATCAATGAGACTCAATGAGATTTTCAAAACAGCACTGCTCACCTCAGGACTCCTACAGATGGTGTGATTAACACAAGTCTAATATGAATGGTGATCATTGAGAAAAAAAGAGGCCGACTTGATCATTTATCTTTCTGGTTTTCATGTTTTTTGGATGAACATGTTGACAAGTCAAGGCTGTTTGAGCCGCACTTAACAGGTGAAATTAAAAACATAGCATCTGTCATAGAAATTAGAAGGCCAATCTGTACAGTGCAATACCATTAGCCCAGTCTTAGATAATATTGATCAAGAAGTTAATAATAAAAATTGAAAATCTGACTTCAAACTAATTGACAGTTAACCAACTATACATTTCATCAAGGTCAGACTGCCATGACGGATTTCTTTGGCCCACCAATAACCATTTTCATGTTCTCAACATCACATTATATGTTACTGCAAACAGGGCTAACATTGAAGTGACAGGGTGTGTGTTTGCCTTTGAATTCCTAAGTAACAGTCAAAAGCCAGCCTTCCTTCCTCGCCAGTCTTGCTCCTATAGATCCAGTATTTTCCCTGACGGGCCCTCAGCCCAGATCAGACGTTCAGCTTTACATTATACTGGCTTAGGATGAGGCAATTTAAGACATATCCAATAAGCTAGTTGTTTGACATAATGACCACACAGCATGACCTTACTGTAAGTAGAACACATTGGAGATTGAATCCTACAGGATAACAGGGCAACCCCACTGATGGTGTAGCTGAACTGGGAGCCAGGTTGGCATACAGCTGCTCAAGGCCTGCTGTTGCCACCTCATATTCTCTGAGTGAAATAGCTGGAAATAAAGGCCATGAGACTTTTTCGACTTTAAAATGATTGGTACATTCAGTTTTAATGAGGCTAATGGGAAGTAGCTGGTCTGCAAAATAATAATAAAACTAAAATGACAAGCTAAAGTTACTAATTACAACAAACTGGACTAGTGTTATGTAGAAGGCCCGGTCACGATGGCTACATCTAAAAGTACCACTGCATTGAGATGTAATATGTTATGAATACTCCGATAGTTTATGGTATGTTTCTTTGGCTTGTTGTCAGTCTTCAACTTGTTACAGCAGATTTAAAGGCAACACTGCCATCTGGCGTTTTTTAGACGACCGTGTATTACTGGTCGAACAGACAAAAGCTACGAAAATAAGAGTACAACCATCAAAAAATAAATAAATTAGTCATAACTTGCCGTGATTTAAAGTTTTCAAAGAGAACCAAAGAGTGCAAATGCCGACATAAACTCAAAAGTTATAGCTTGCCGGTGATTGATTATTTATGACTGGCGGTTCTTCCTCCAGACCAGAGCAACAGCTCCAGAGATGATGATTGACTTTCTGCAGGGCGACGGAAGTTGGCTGCATCCTCATCACTTAACTTATGGGTAAGTTGCTATTCAGATGGGCAGAGACTTGACATCTTTACATAGAGCCCCGCGCTTCTCAGTGGTCCGACTGTCCGAGCAGATACTAGCCAGATGATAAAGTTGTCTGATTTCAGTTGGCCATTGTATGTTTGCATAAGATGTCTGAATCCATCCCTGGCTAACGGCTGGCTAGCATGCCCGGCTAACAGCAGCGGCAGGTGTGTTGTTACAACCAGTGTCATGACAGCGAGTAGGACAGCGACTCCTTCAGTGTGCTTACCCATGAGGAAAACAAGTAAACTCGTTTGATACTTTCATTGCTTTGCACATTGTTGATAAAGCAACAGTTTTGTGTTGTTACACAACAGAGAGCGTCAGTGACATTTTTGTGTGTTCTGGTGGTTATGTGATCTCCTGTTGTGTCTGTTTTACGTTATGTAGAGATGAAGGCTTGGAACTACTGGCCTCCATGGTAACCTGCCTAAGCTGCAATGTCCTCCTCCTCTATGTCAACATCTACTGGTTGTGGTAGTGATGCTGCAGCTGTCATGGCAACCCAGGCGTCTGAGCAGGCTCTGATGGCCTCGGACCGCTACGCAAGACTTATCCTGGCCCAGATGAACAAGATGCGGCTCTGCACAGACTTCTGTGATGTGGGACTGAGGGTTGGCGCCCGTGTCTTCAGGGTCCACCGGCTGGTGCTTGCTGCCAGCAGCCCGTACTTCTCTGCTCTGTTTTCTGGGGGGATGAGGGAGGCAGATAAAGAGGAGGTGCAGATCCTAGGAGTAGAGACAGAAGTCTTTGAGGTTCTGCTGGACTTCATATACACAGGTCCCATTTGATCCTGATAAGCACAACATAACATTCTATAAAATCTCTATTATTTTGTAGCATTTCATGTGGCTTTTGTTCCCTTTCCTTTTAGGTGTTATCAGTTTGACCGTGGAGAATGTTCAGGAGCTGATGTTGGCAGCGGACATGCTGCAGCTGAATGAGGTGGTGGCCATCTGTGGAGAGTTTCTAAAGGGCCACATGGACCCATTGAACTGTGTGGGCATCTTCCAGTTCCTGGAGCAGATTGCCTGCATGGACATGCTGGAGTTCACAGAAAACTATATCCATGTTCACTTTCTGGAGGTATGAACAAAACGTGTATTATATGGTATTTCTCTGCCAATTTCCTTGTGTTGCTGTTAAAAAATTGCTATTTTAGGCTACATGTACTTTGTGACATTTTATCTCCTACTTTCTAGTTTAATACATACACATCTTCATCGTTCTTAGGTGTGTATTGCAGATGAGTTCAAGGGCCTGTCGAAGGATCAGGTAGTGAGGCTTCTAAGAAGTGAAGAGCTGAGAATTGAGGACGAGTACCAGGTATTCACTGCAGCCATGGACTGGGTTCTCCAAGATGTGGTCAAGAGGAAAAAGCACGTTGTTGAGGTGTTAGAGCCGGTCCGCTTCCCTTTACTATCCCCACAGAGACTGTTCAAGTACATAGAGGGTGAGCAGAGTATGAGCATGTGCAAACCCCTTTTATACTTCGCACACTTTAGATTCAAAATAAAGCTTGCAGGTTAACAGGAAGTCATTTTTGTCTTTTAACAAAGGTATAACTGACTTCAGCCTGCGGGTGGCACTGCAGACCCTGCTGAGGGAATACACTGAGGTGACAAAGTCTCCCAAAGAGAATAAGATGTACAGCCAGCTGCAACCAGCCAAGATGAGACCCAGACGAAAGGCCAGGAAATTCCTCTATGCCATAGGTTTTGTTTCTCACCTCATGTTTCAGCATGTGACTGTAGAATTCAAACTTGTAATGTTGATAACTGGAGGAATCTATTATTATCATATTTTGTCATGGCAGGAGGCTACACCCGTCTACAGGGCGGCCGCTGGAGTGATAGCCGGGCGTTGAGTTGCGTGGAACGTTTTGACACCTTCAACCAGTACTGGACCACTGTTTCATCACTGCACCAGGCTCGCAGCGGGGTGGGGGTGGCAGTACTGGAGGGCATGATCTATGTGGTGGGAGGTGAGCAAGCGAAGACTGTGCTCTGTTCTAGTACAAGCCAAAATAACCTGCATGATTATCTATGTGGCTTTTTTTTCCACCAGGGGAGAAAGACTCAATGATTTTTGACTGCACAGAGAGATACGACCCAGTGACCAAGCAGTGGGCCGCTGTTGCATCTCTGAATTTTCCTCGCTGTGGAGTTGGCGTCTGCCCCTGCCATGGAGCTCTGTATGCACTCGGTAAATGCTGTAGTACTATTTTATCATTTCTCTTGAGAAACAGACTCAAATTATTTTTTACGCTTCCTCAGGGTGATGTTTAAAATGTTTGATGTTCATATAAATATTGTTGAGGGTTCACTCACAGTGCAAGTTAAAAACATACTGTAAAAATGATTTCGAAAATATTCTTTACATGAGGACAGAATCGAGAAAACATAAGAAATTTGGATTATAGGCAATGACAGGTCACTCAATTGAAAGCTGTAAATATGAGATGACTCCCATGTGGTTATGTGCTTGTGCAGGTGGTTGGATTGGCTCTGAGATCGGGAAGACCATGGAACGCTACGATCCAGAGGAGAACAAGTGGGAGGTCATCGGCAGCATGGCGGTTCCCCGTTATTACTTTGGCTGCTGCGAGCTACAAGGTGTGTTCCTCCCTTATTTCTTTAACTAATACTGTCAGGTGCAGCTTGTCATCAACTTTCCCCTGAAACAGAGCTGTTTACCAGTCAGGAAGTCGGTAACGTCAGCTCTACAACACTCTGACAAATGGCTGGTTTTCTCTTTAAGGTTTTATTTATGTGATTGGAGGAATCAGTGATGAAGGCATGGAGCTGCGTTCTGCAGAGGTGTATGATCCCATCACCCGCCGCTGGAGTGCCCTGCCCGTCATGGTTACACGTCGTGCCTATGTGGGTGTTGCCTGCCTCAACAACTGCATTTACGCAGTGGGCGGCTGGAATGAGGCCCTGGGTGCCCTGGAGACAGTGGAGAAGTACTGTCCAGAAGAGGTATGATGGGAGATGATAGAAAGATTTTATTGTTATTGTGATTATTTAACTGTCACTCAGTTGTTAGCGTTTTACCTCTGCTTTTATAGGAGAAGTGGTTGGAGGTGGCCTCTATGTCAACAGCGCGTGCAGGCGTGTCCGTATCAGCAGTTAACGGGCTGCTGTATGCTGTCGGAGGAAGGGCTGCCAACAGAGACTTTTCTGCCCCAGTAACAGTGGACTCGGTGGAGATCTATGACCCTCACCTGGATACCTGGACTGAAGTTGGTAACATGATCACCAGCCGCTGTGATGGAGGGCTGGCTGTGCTCTGATAGGCTGGAATATCCCAATTTATAATGTAAACATCTGAATGATTCAAAAACTGAGGAAAAGCTGCACCTTAAGAAACACAAGTGTCTGTGCCAATAGTAGGTTTCACATGATCATGTATGTTATTTACCTACATTTATGTTTATCCTTAAGCTTGTGGTTGGGTTTTTCTGTTTTCAGGATTACGCAAAAACTACCAAGCCAATTTTCCCCGAACTTGTTGGAGGGGTGTAGCACGGGCCAAGGAAGAACCTGTTACATTTAGGGACAGGACCATTGATCATAGCGAAAACCTTTTTTTTACCTCAGATTTGGGGGAGGTTTGCCCTTTTCTATGCATTTCTGATGCATACAATTATTACATTTTTAATTTAATTTGTTGCTGACAATTATTGAAGTTGAGCACAACTGGAAAACTGCTTGTGCTTGAATCCTTTACCTGTTTCTCTATTTCCATCCCCAACCCTTTTTTCCAAGACTGTCAGAATGGCAACATATTTATTTTACTCGCATGTACTTTGAAAAACAAAATACATTTTTGGGGATTTATATTATGAACATTTTTCAAAGCGGAGGAGTTCTAATTTTAATGGACTAGAGAGTTTTCTTTCAATGTCAGAGTCCTCACAGGACTTGGATACGATGTGAAACAGTTTTTGTTTATTTTTTTACAGTCTGTTTCATTTACCTGAAAATGTTTGAGGTGTGTGCGTTGCTACTTAAAAGATTTATCAAAACACTTGAGCCTATTTAAAAATGGAACCAAATGACACAAAATGGGTTATTTAAGTTTCCTGGTGAGTTCAAATAAATACAAACTCAAATGGAAAACAAATGTGGTCACACCTATGCAGTCATCACTGGATTATTTTTGTATTCATGAATTGAATAGACTTCATTTCCTTGACATTTCAGCTTTCTAACAATAATTCTATAATTTATAGACAATGCACGTTTAGAAATGTGTTCACCTCGTTTACATTTGGCTTCCTGTTGTGTTAAAGTGTTTACTCTTTATTTTGTGGCTCATCAGGTGAACAAACTGAGTGGAGCTGCTGCACAGTAACATTATTGCCTATCATGTACAGTTATCGCTTTGCATTCAAATTAATCTTTCAAAACAGTATCGGCATCTTTTATTGGTTGCTCTTCAGATCTAATAAACTTTACATGGAGTTTTGTGCATGTCGGATATGAAATGAATCTAAATGACAACTTTCTTTTTAAACAATTTAACTGGAGTAACTATACATTAATGGCTACTACAACAAACTGCTGATGGACCAAGTGTTATGTTTGTTGTGACAAATCAAACCTTTGTAATTGCAGTCGTTGGCAAAAAACTGCAAGTGAACTAAATTTGCTTTCCAGTGTACAAAACCAGAAATGACTGTTCACTGTAAATATTGCACTGTTACACATCTTCAGTTGACTACACAAGTTCGCAGGAGAGAAGTTTTTTGCACTGTGCAAAACAAGCACAGGAGCAACACTCGTTTTGTGATATGACATCTCGCTGGAATTGTGTCTCATTAAATGAAAAAGTGTTGTCTGCTGTCCTCTACTTCCTCTTGAAAGTATGCACATGTAACATAGTTGAATAATCCGTCGTAACCTGATCTTTTGTTTGCTATTAAATAACTAACTGTTTTACATAACAAAATTACTTCAGCCAACTTTTTCTAGAGCAGACTGACACTTGAATTAATTTGACATTCAATGAAGTATCTGTGGCTCAAAGTGAAAACTGTGTCCTCTTAGATCAGTTCTGAATCTCGTTGAACTTTTTCTCAGTGCAGAACTTTTTAAGTGTCAGTGTCGCCACCAGAGAGAAAGTGGCAACCAGAGTGAGGACAGTTCGCATGGCTTTGAACCAGGCAGGGTAGCCTGGTAGCAGGGTCAGGTCATAGTGCAGAGAGAGACCCAGTCCCATGAGAACTACTAGGGCTCCCTCTACAATATTGTCCCTACAGAGCAGTGCCAGCCAAGCTAGAAGTGACGGCACCACACTGTTGCCCAAGTTCATCCAATCAGGTCGAGCAGGACTACCATCAGGGATGGCAAACCCCCAGCGGGCTCCTCCGAGGAAGGAGACTATGGAGGCTCCGTAAACCAGTTGAGCATATGCCACTTCAGGGTAGAAGGACTGTGTCACAGCCATCAGGAGAGGGGCAGAGAGGAATGGAATGAGCCCAGAGAGACCGAGGTACAGAGCTGGTTTTGGCGCCTGGCTGATAGCCCTCAAACTGAAACCCTCTTTGGTGTCTCCCCTTTCTGAAAGGTCTGGCGAATCCCTGTGGCAGAGGCGTGAATCAGCCCAGATGATGGGGCTGATGCTCAACAGCCTGTGGGTGGAAGTTAGTCTGGATGACATTGACACAGAAGATGCTTGGCTGTGAAAGAGCAGCTGAGCATTTGATGTGTAGTTTGGTGCTCTGGTTGTATGCTGAAGACATCTCCATACTGGAAACTGGGAACAGAGGGTAGAAACAGCTTATAATGTGCTGCTGGGACATCAGTATCACCACATTGTTTTGCGTTAAATCAGATATTTCTATTTTTTATCTTACCCCAGAAATGAAGTGTTTTCGGAATGCAAAACCAATCATTTTCAATCTGAAAAAGACAAATTATATCACATACAGTATACTATTTCATACTTTACTTAATTAACTTCTGGGTGGTTGCTCACGTTTGTTAGAGTAACATTAACCCCTTCAAAAACAGCTAACGTTAGCATACGACCTTTTACGTCCAAAGACTGATGCAATTCCGAGCTGTTCCACTGAAACAACCTATAAACCACAGCTGCAACAATTACCTCGAAGTTGTCCTTTAAATGTTTTTCATTCAACAGTTCACTAAATCAACTGCATGCAGTTAATGGTTAGAATGTCAACGTTAACTGGCTAAAGTACAGGTCGTAAGTTGGTTGTCATTCTATCTGTGTTTGATTAAATGCCTGTCTCCTTCTGTTCGCAAAGTGAACGAGACGAGTTCTGATATGGATTAGTTTGGCTGTCAATGGCGGGGGAGGTATTAAGTTATATTCAAGAGAGCAAATTCCCACAATACGAGCCATCAACACTACGTACAAAAATATAATGTGATAATAACACTTTGTATGGATTAGATGAATCATAATTTTACTGATATTAACTGATATTTGACTTTTCAATTTTTTTAGCCGGTCAGACTTTAAAAACACAGTCGAAGTTGCATAATCACGCGATGTCTTGAACGCAGCATTATTGAGTCTGTTCGAATCCCTCGGTGCCAGCGCCAGTGGTAAGCGCTCCGAAAACCCAAACAAACATCAATAACTGCACTATTAGAGCTTTTTAGTCACGAGCAAGTGTGATGTTATTGTTCATTGCAGACTTTATGTATCATCAAATCCATCAAAGGCTATTTTGTATGTGAGGACCTAAACGCCAGGTCTTGAAGCACTGCAAGTTAGCTCGCTAGCACTTAGCAAGCTGGTGAATGTGTGCTGCCGCTGCTAAGGTAGCCATTTTGAAACTGTGTTCCAACGAAGCCAGGTCTGTTTACCTCTATTGTATGTTCGTGACAGCTGCTTAAATAGACAATTTTAGCCAACGTGAGCACATTAGATGCGTTTTAACTTTAACACATTTTGGGAGCTAGGCCATATAATTGAACTAATGCATTTCAATAGACTTGGCAGTTTTTGGGGTCCAGTTAACAGGCTAGGAAACGCCAGCTAATAGCTAACATTTGCTGCGCAAACGTTAACCTCAGGTAAGTAAGTAAGCAGAGTAAGCTAGCAATAGAGTTAAGACACATATTACAACGCCATTTGTCAGTGACAAACATTGACATGTTACTGTACACCACAGCCACTCTGCGTGGCAAATTGTACCGATAAACTCTAATCAATAACATTGCTCAGCTTGTGAAACGTGTTTGCACTGAGTGCTGAATTGGTCTCTTGTAGAGTTAGTGGACACATGTGTTTTTCGCTGTATGACGTAAGCAATAACGAGCTACATTTGTGATGAATTTATTGACAGCATTGTTTCACACTAAAGGAAATATCTGTTTGGTTATTGTAGTCCATGTCCGTGGCAAACTCCTTGGTGTTGAGCTGTTACGTAATAGTTCAGTGGGAATACGTTAACGAGTCCGTGTTTACTGTTGGTTTGTGTTGAAAGGATCTGTAATTTTTTGTGTGAAACATAATAACCCGCGTTAGAAGAGTTGCTGTTTGAGAAAGCAACTCTGATTTCATCCACCATTCAAAACACATTGCTGGTGCCGTTAGTTGTCTGGGAAAGGCACTGTGGTAGCAAGTGCAGGGGTTATTTTTACATTGGTATTAATATTTCATTCACCAAAGCAGACACAATTTTATTTAAGAGCCAGCTTTCAGCATGAGACGGTGTTGAGATCACTGAGTCATGATTTTCCTCGCTTACCTCTAAAAATATATTTGATGGCTCTTACCTGTGTCTGTAATGGTATGTTTGATGCTCCCTGACTGTAAGGAGAGTCGTGGTGATAGTTCATAATTCCATTTAGAGAACTGTGTACAAATATGATGCAAAAGGTTCGTTTTTTGCAAATCATTATTTTTCACACCGTAGTTTATTCGGCCAACCAAGCTAAAACTAACAGTTGAATGCAACTGTTCTGCAACTAATCCTATCTTCATATAATGTATAGTTTCTGGTGAAACCGTGACAGACAGATGCGGAATCTACTATGTGTACCTTTAGCAGCTGGAGACTTTGGTGTATTTTTGCTCAGGCATTTCTAAAAAAAATTCATATGTAGTAGACATGTAAAGATTGGACTAAGCACCAGACCTCAGCTTCCTAGATGACCAAAATAATGGATCAAAGCATCGGTAAAACCGATTTAGAAAAATAGAATGTTTCTCATGTATTTGTCTAGACAAGGGTACTTATTTAACTGGAAACTTAGCAAAGGGCTGTGTGTATATTTGTTTCTGCAGGTTTTAGAGGAGTTATTCTGAATTTAACAACTTTCTTTGATTTGCAGATCTAGTTCCTGCGCACATACCTGTGAACCAACAAGAAAATAGAAAACCGATCTGGAACCTCCTCGACGAGGAAAAACTAATTTCTAAAAGGAAAAGATTGACCCACTTCACAATTTTTGGACACAGGCTTTTTTTCAACCCTCAGTTTTTTCCTTCGAGAAAAATAAGCTGATCGAGTTAACGGGAGGATTTCTCTCTGGAATAGATTGATTGTTTCTGAAAGGTTTCCTTTGCATCAGAACATGAACCTTGCCTGGATTTTTGTTTAATTTTTGCGCTTGCTTATCTATGACATCAGAGCTTTTCCCTTTTTCTTCGTCATCCAGAAAACCGCACATAGTTAAATGGGCATCTTACAAATGTGAAAATACAACATATGAAGATGAGAATGTCATTATAATGAACCATCCAACATCATCTCTATTTCACTAAACGTAACTGAAAATGACGGCGATGTAACATAGGTTTTTACCTCCTTCATTGTCATGTGACTTTGAATTTTGGAGCATTATTTTCTTCAAACTTAGACAGTCTTCACCAGTTTAATGAGGTGAGCACTGGTATTCAGTGAGCTCCATTGCCAACAGAAGACTGTCTCTGAACTCATTTTTTCTTTTCTGCATGCGTTTCAGTAGATCTTAAAATGATTCGGTAAAAGGCCAATTGAAGCCAACACATACTGGCCCGCAGTGTGGCAGCGCAGTACCTTTTTTCTTACTCCCATCTGGTGGTAAAGTGGAACTGCTACACAGACTGCTGTCCATGTTCCAAGGTAGACTACTTTCACAGACTGCTTCCTTATATTGATCACAAGACAACCTGGCTCTTCCTCACCATTTGGACAAATCACCTGTCCAATAAACCCATTTGCAAATCAACATAAAACCCAATTAAGTTTGGGGTCTTACTCATCACAATAAAGCAAATGGTTCAAATGGGACATTGAAGTTGCCTGGTCTAGGAACAGTAGCACTTGTGACGTGATTGGCCCAGGAACTGGAAAGTGAATCTTTCCCTCGTAGACGACTGCACTTTTGTTTCAAGTTCTATCCCTGCTCGGCCAGTTTTCTGGATCACCGTTCCAGATCATTCCTGCAGCCTTTTGACCCATCTCTTCGTGTGTCACACTGGACGAAGGGATCTGCCTCTGGGGAAAGGGGCTGCGCTGTCCTGGCTGTGGAAGAGAGGTGGTTGTTGGTGTGCAACTCTGTCAGTCTGTGCACTCACTCTGTGATCAGTGCCAACCGGCCTGAGGAACCGAGCCCAGCCGGACCTAGAGAGGAGGCCGAGGACTTCAGAGCCACAGACTCTGGGGTATTCTTTTTGCATGTCCTGGACTAATATACATGGATGTACTCAACAGCTATGAATTGGATAATTATTTCAGCATTTTGTGAATAGCATGCACACATATAAGGTCTTAGAAGTCCATTTAGAAAGTATAATCATGAAGTAAGCACTACGTTTTACTGCATCACACAAGCATGTATTGAAAAATGTTACTTATTGTGCTACACATATTTTTCACTCTGCCTGTCAACCAGTTATCAGCTTCAGCAGCGCAGCTGCAACATTGCGAGCTTTGTTGTTTTCTGCTAAGAATAGGACTCCTCTTGTCGTGTCTTGTGGGAGGCCTTTATGCATTGAAATTCTAAGTAACTGATGGTAGACGAGACACTTTGAGTATGGCATGTAATTAAAGCTAGATGGGATGAAAGGGAATTAAAGTGACGTAAATTAATATTGCTGTGGATTAAATTACTGAATCTGAATTCCTGCTGTCCATTTCTTTTGTTAGATCCTGGCCATGAGGTTTGATGCCTCGATCCACTGACCGGAAACACTGGACCTAAATGGCGCAGCATGACTTTGTCCCTGCCTGGCTTAACTTCTCCACACCCCAGCCTGTCAAGGTGTGTATGTATATATATATATATCTATATGTGTGTGTGTGTATAGTTTGTAAAGTATGTGATGTCCGAGCTTAACACAGAAAAGAATTGTGATTGAAGGAAGCTTGAATTTCCACTTTGAAAATGTGTGTCTGTACACCTGAGTGAATGTGTGTGTGTTATCAGCGACAGGTCACCCTAAGGGACTGACAGTGCAGTCACTACATGATTCAGCAGAAGCCCGCGAAGACACTGTGAACCCTTATTGAAAATGAATGATATTAGAAGAGAGACTGTGGCTTATCTAACAAAAAAGGAATGACACTTTCGAAATTAGTGTTCAAGTTTTGCGAAAACCTGGAAAAGCACTTGCTGTTACTCCCGCAAAACTGCAAGCAACTGACAACTTTAGTTGGTTCAGATTACAAATTCCATGCAAGCATGATTAGTTTATTGCTTCTTGAAAATTAGATTTTGGATTTCATTTCAGATGGAGATGTGTGTGGCAGATGTGAACAAATTGGATCGATGTGATTTTTCCTCATGAAAATGTGTTGAGTTGTGTGATTGTCCAGCTGAGTGAGATTGTGGATGTGTTGCTCCTCCTGCCCACAGCTCAGTGTAGTCTGAGTCAGCTGAGTGGTTCGTCTGCGAAGTCGAGACAGAGAAGCAAGTGCACAGTCACTGTCCTGCTGACACATGTTCCCAGTGTCTTCAGAGATTAATTCATGTACTCCCCCCAGTGTTTGAGCTTCAGTTTGGTCTCTTAATTTAATCATACCTTCATGTTGACACTTACAAGGAAAGGTTGAAGACAACAATCTAATTTGATCTTTGAACCTCAGCTGACAAGGATATGATTAGATGGGATTTAGTATTTGCAGTCAACGATTGTAAACCTGCAGTGTCGATGCGGGAATACATTGGAATATTTCCACACAACATCCAGGCTCGGCTCGGTTTGGCTCGTTGATATGGAAAGCTTGTCATTGCTCATTTAAGAGTCCAGCAGCTTAGCAACATTATCATTAATACATCTAATAATCATGCTTCTATAAAAAGGTTTAACTCATTCTTTTTCATTGAAGTTTAGGATTGGTTTTGCTTTCGCACAGACTTTGACCTCTTTTTGTCCTCCTCCAGTCCCCTGCTGCAAACCTTGAAAAACAAGGTGAGCCCTACCACCACAGAGAGGGCAGAACTGCTGTGAGCCGTCGTCGCCACAACTCTTCTGATGGCTTCTTCAACAACGGCTCCCTGCGCGCCCCAACAGGTAACAGTACAGATCAATGACACCGCTTTTATATTCAAGAGTTTAACAGTTTAAAGGGAAGCAGCCTGTGAGTCCACTTCCTCAAGGTGTTTCATCAGGTCATTGAAAATAATTTGATGTCACTAGAAAATATAGTTGAATGGGAATGATACTAGTGTGAGCTGGTGCATTCTAGAGGACAGACATAATGTTGATGTAGATGTCAATCAACAGGGGTTTGTCCGTGAGGTCCAATCAGATATATATATGGATTTAAATAGCGTATGATTGAACATATCTTGGTAACAAAGATTGAAAGTGCTCAGATGTTTGTTCAGAAGTTTGTTATGGCAACCTTGCTAAGTTTTCTGGCAAAGCCATGCAATGTGTCTTCAATGAACAGTATGTTTGTTCTTTTGAGGTGATGGATGGACGCAGCCTTCTCTGCTTTTGAGGCATGACTCGGTGGACTCTGGGGTGGCCAAAGGGGGGCATGGTGGGCTGGCAGGCGGCTCGTGTTGGAAGGAAACACCCAGCTGGCATGGAGCTCTGCGGGGCGCCCAGGACAGCCACCACCACCAGGGACGCCACCCCAAACGCGGAGGGGGCGACAGGGACAGGCAGGGGGGGCACCGGCAGCGTAATGGTAACTTCCATCCCCGCAAGGGCACCTCGTACCAGGACAAGTTCCCCAACGAGGAACGCAAAGACGGCAAGGATGACAAGCTGAAGTTCGTGGAAGAGGACTTTGTGAGTAGCTAACCCTAAAAACATTTTATTTCTGCCAAAGACAAACACCCACTTTGACGTAGTTCTTTGATGGGATCTGGAGAGGGTTAAATCCTAACCCTCTCAAATACAGAGGGTTCAGGATGCAGTCGGCTATACTGGCATTATATTTAGAAATATAGGGAGCTGAAGTCATGTCTGACATCGCCAGCTTCCACAAGTTTCTGTTACTTTGTTATCTCTCAATCAGCATGTCTAAATGTCATTGTTCTTTCTGACAAAAACTAAGCATGTTCCTGGGAAAATTAATGAATTAATTCAAATGAATTACTTTGTTTGTGTTTTGTGTTAAGAATCCCAGTTACTTTGAAACCGAAAGAAAAACCACAAGCGTGGCAGAGTTCTCGCATCATTGTAACTTGGTTACACGGTCAAATTCTTAAGCATGCCACAGTATTTTATTCAGGGGACAAATGTTTTGTGTTCTTAGCCTTCCCTCAACCCTGAAACAACTGGAAAGCCCGGGACTCAGATGAGAGCTGTGGCTCCCCATGCTGGAGTTTGGGGTAAGAAGTCTTTTGAATTAAATACATTAAACGTTTCTGGTCTAAGCAGTTCAGAGCCTCAATACATGATGACTGTCTTGATTATGTTCCAGAAAACCCCCCGAGTGGCAAGCAGATGGTGTCCAAAATGCTGGTTATCAAGAAGGTTTCCAAGGAAGACCCCAGCGCAGCCTTCTCTGCAGGGTTCGCCAGTGCTGGTGCCTTGCCCACCAACGGCAGCAAAGCTCCCATTGCAGGCTCCAGCGTCTACAAGAACCTGGTCCCAAAACCTGCTGTGGCCCCAACCAAAGTACAACTAACTGTGTTGTGTCAAATTATTTGGTCAGACCAGTTAGCAGTATGCTCGGTGGTGGAAAGCAGTTCTGACAAACGTGTCCTCTGTTTATAGAGCACCCAGTGGAAATCCGGTGGTAGAGAGATCATTAAGTCTGGCCTTCACATGCCAGGCCGAGATTCAGTCTTTACCAGCCCCGTCTCTGCAGCCAAACCCAGCATGCCAGTCAGTGCACCACAGCACAACAGCACGAAAGAGGTAACAATTTAAGATTTCTAACGTATGCTTGAGGATTGTTTTCCATTGTTTTTTTTAACTTGACACCATTTACCCAGACATCCTAACATACAACACTGCACAAAAAGCAAAATAAGAAATTCCCCAGTAGCAGTCTTTGTAGTCGTATTATAACTCCGTTCTTCACGTACGTAGCTGTCCTTTCCCTGTGTAAGCAAATTGCAGGTTTTATCTTCACATAGTAATTACTGTGTGTCAGTATGGTTAGTCACTAGGATTCTTTTTCCCATGCGCATATGAAGTTTTCTGTTGCAGAAAATAGGTTCTGTCTTCTGTTCAGTGTCTTATACACTATATGTGTAAGCTGAACATTTTTAACGTATCATTATTCAGGCTGCAAAGAGTTAGTTACTGCTGACAAGCTGTACGATTTTATGTAGAAAGTAGAGTCTTGTCTTTGAATCACATGTCAAAACAGCCTAGAAAAAGGAAAGAATCTGACTTCCCCTCCTGGCACTGTCAAATCTGCAGCACCCTTCCAGCACGACTCCTCCCATAGACATTGCCCCATCCCGGCTGAAGCTGATGCGCCGTGGTCCGGACCGTAAGAGCGAGTTCTTGCGAGCTCTGAAGGATGAGGGCACTGGAGAGCTGACGACAAGCAGCAGCCCAGGGACATCAGGAGAGGTAGGCAAAATGAAACTGACTCCTTTTTAGAACAAAGTGCCGTTGCAAGACAAAATACTCTCTAACAATGGAAGTCCGTTTTAAATTTAATTCGGTCATAGTCTCATGGGATAGACACGCCTTTTATTAATCTCCATGCTAAAACCATAAACTCTGCAAAAGTGTTAAAGTTTTGTTACATTACTCCATGATAATGCCAGTAATTGTAATAATACCAATGGGGGCATTGTGATCATATGGTTAATGTATAACCCACTGGGTGTGCCGCTCCCCCCCCCCCCCCCCCCCCCCCCCCCCCCCCCCGCCCCCCCCCACACCAAAAAA